>CAUYRT010031540.1:0-59394 GCA_963574885.1 Lepilemur ruficaudatus
GCTGGGTGAGGTGGCACACACCTGTAGTCCCAGCTACTCAGGAGGCTGAGGCAGGAGGATCGCTTGAGCCCAGGAGTTTGAGGTTGCTGTGAGCTAGGCTGACACCACGGCACTCACTCTAGCCCGGGCAACAGAGTGAGAGTCTGTCTCAAAAATAAAATAAAAAATGAAAAAATAAAAAAAAAAAAAATTCTATTCAGACTCTAGCTATAAATTAAACTACATTCACTGTGCATCAATTATACACAAGTAACCCAGTAGGGGTGGTGCGTGGCTTTAGTCACCAACACACATGCTTTCTCTGTGCCACGTGTACTGTAGTCTACAGTTTTCACAGCACCTTGACCCGAAGGTCTCCTCCCCTCCTTGTCACCCTTGGGACAGCACAGGAGCAGCAGCTGCTCACGTCTGCATGGTGGCATCAGCCACGGGCACACACCAAGGTTTCTGACTCCCAGAGCTACAGCTGGGCTCTTCTAGCACAGTCTTTGCTGTGCATTCTCCTGGGACTCGTGGCCTGCTCAGAGTGGGGACGTGAGGAGAACACCCCACCCTCTGGTTTAGATCCTCTGCAATGTGACTGTACAAGCAGGGAACAAGGGACACCCGTTTCTTACCCACTCTAGTGCCTAAAGTGAGAGTAGGCTTTATAGCAATCCTGAACACTCGGGAGTTCTTGCATGAACACCTGGATTTCAGTCTCCAGGCCCAGCCACCCTGTCCCCATCCCTGCCCACATGACAATCACGTGGGCCCTGGGCTGTGCTGCGCCTCTGGCGGGGCAGAGGGACAGGGTTCGCCCAGCCCCGGCTGCCATCACCTCCACACACAGGAGCTGCTCCCTGTCACCATCCAGGCGCTGCCACTCGTTCTGGGCACAGCTCACCTGCCAGACCGACTCCAGGCCCCAGCACCTCTGCTGGGTTCTTGGACCCCGCTCTAGCACTTTATGACAGGGGACCCTGCCAGTGCTCAGGAACGTCCCAGGGAGGACACGGTTGGTTCACCAATGCGAACACTCGACCTCCAATTGAGGGAAGGCCGATGCCAACCATCTACTTCCAGAGTTTACTGGACAACAAACAGATGCCCTGCAGGGAGTGTGCCAGAGCTCCGCCCTGACCCCGTGAAGGCACTTCTGCACAAGACACCTGCGGTGCGTCCCACTCAGAACAACACAGAGCTGCGAAGGAGCCACTCCAGAAACGAAGGCCCTCCCCGAGGAATCACCAGACCCCAACTGGGGGCGGGGGCTCCATTACCACCAAGAAGATCCCGAGCATCTGCAGGGCGGGGCCCAGCTACCGGGACCACAGACACAGACGCCGTTTGGCGTGACCCACCGGCCTGCATGGGGGTTTCGAATATTTGCTAATCCGGAGATTTCGTCTGCAAACCCTGATTTCTGGCTTATTTCCACCATCAGGAGGGCCTGGCAATGCGGGAGGCTGCCACGCGGCACCAAGGGCAGCAGGAAGCTGTGGGGACCTCCCTGCGCTGGGCAGCCCCACCACGTCCTCAGACAAGTGCGGACACTCCAGACCACCTGCTCTCACACCTCCTCTCCTCGCTGGCATTGCCTTCCCACCGGGCCGTGAGCTAGAGCCCGGGCCACAGATCTGGGCTCCTTTTCTGTCTCCCGCTGGCCCCTCCATCAGCCCAGCCAAAGGCAGAGCCATAGAGCCGATAAAATGTCTCAAGCAACCATCCCAATCACCCAGGACGTTGGTTTTTTTAAATAAAAATTCTTAAGTTCACCCGAGTGTAATTCTGAATTAAAATCCCAGGGCAAATGAGCAACCCTGCATTCTCTGTCCAAATGCCTTCGTATTATAATTCCAGCTTTAAGTTTCCCCGACCACAGATGTGCAAAACCTGGAGAGGGAAGAGGACGCAGAGGCTGAAGGCAGGATGTGGGCAGGTCCTTCAGTAGGGCCCCAGCCTCAAGGTGATGTCTAGTAACTGATTCGTGCACACACGCCTTCATTCATTCATTCATCACCCTCCACGTGTGAGTTAACACACGTTAACTGCCGAAATAGTGCCCAGTACACAGTCGGTGTGAAATATTTATAACTGTCATTAATTCCAGCCACGTCTCAGGTTCTGATGAAGCATGTCCAGTTTTCACCCTGATTGCACAGAGGAAGTTACTCAGAGAGCTTTTAAAACAAAATACCAGCACCAGAAATTCTGATTTAATTGGTCTGGGTTGAGGCCCCAATATCGACACTGTTTTTGCAAAGTTCTCCAGGTGATCCAGTGGGCATCCCAGCTGGGATTCCCAGCTCCGGACCAATGCTGACCGAGCATGCAGGTCTAACCCTAAAGGACGCGGCAGCAACATGGAGAGACCCCGAGTGAACGGGAACCAGCCCTCCCCTCTGGCTAAGGGGGCCACATCCTGAGCTGCCCATAACTGACCTCAGCATGGCTTTGGTTTCACTTAAGAGGGGGACCTTCTGGTCCCAGCTGAGTCCAAGAGAAAGAAAAAGACCAGAGACAGAAAGGGCGCGTCACACCCACATAGAAGGGTCAGTGTCTGATGAGAGGGTGGCCGTGGGCATTCTGGGCAGCAAGGCCTATGGCAGAGGCAGGGGCTGCACTAAGGACACAGTCCCAGGCACACCCACTGCCCCACGGCTCTTCCCACGCAGGGCGAGCGTGGGTTCCTCTCTGTCAGTCCCCAATACCCCAAAAATGCACAGGCTTCAGGAAAGTGCAGGCCTGGACCTGGTGCTGTCGTGGGAGGAGCCTCCATGTTGGCATCTGAGAAATGAGCACGAAAGCCCCAGCTGAGCACCTGGCACTCAACAGTCACAGCCCAGGCCACACCAGTTTCATCCCTGCCCAGGACAGACAATATCCTGCTCACAAGAGCAGGCAAGAGGCTCCCCAAGCCCCAGGCTGCTTCCTGGGGGGCCAGCACAGGAAGCCTCCATCAGAAGCCCAGGGGGGCACTTGGTGAACACCCGCTAGGTGGGAGAGCAGGGCTCTGGATCGTGGACACCCATGGGAGCCAGCAGGACACAGAAATGGGGGGCAGTTGACAGAGCAGACATAAACCAGTCAGGCGGTGGCGCTTCAGCTCCAGCCCCTGCGGGGACACAAGAGCACAGGCCCGGTGTTACCAGGCCTGCAGGTGTTTCTTAGATAGGTCAGATTTGGGGCAAAGAGCAAAATGCACAAATGTTGGGAATTCATTGTGTTTTAAGGATCACGTCTCAGGCCACACACAACGTGTCTACAACTGGACCTGAGTCCAGAACCAAACTGACCGTCCACAGAGGGGAAAGGGCCATCCCCCGCCCAGCCAAGGACACTTGCCGCCCCCCAGTGTTGGCTTTGGGGGCGATGGTCGCACAGGGGCACGGCTGCCACAAAGCTCCGCGCAGAGGGTCCCACTAGCTGCGACTGCGGAGGAACCGGGGCTGCATGCAGGAACAGGGCAAGCAGGCGGGGGAGAAGGCTGAGACATGTCACCCTGGATCTTTCCAGAACAGCCCTGGAGGTGGAGACCCAACTGGAAGGGTCTTGACCTTAATAAGGGGCTTGAGTAACCCGATTAGCAGCTCCGTGGGAACAGCTGACACCCGATGCAGATGCCTGGGAAAACATTTAATTATTAACTCCTGGGTAGGGCCTCAGCAGGGTAAAACAGAGGGCGGCCAGGGACATTTGCATCTCAGATACACAAGGAAGAAGTGTTACCATAGGTATGCCCCGAATAATTGCACAGAACATACTGACACTAAACAACTCTCTGTTGTTCATCTGAAATTCAAACAGAACTGGGCGCCCTGCCGTTTATCCGATACCTGGGGGAGTGGAGAGGGCGGAATTTGGTTCTTTAACCCCCTAGGGACTCCTCGGGGAGGCTCTGCAGAGAGGGAGGGAAGCAAAGACCACGTCCGGATCCCGAGGAAAAGTCAGCGCCAGGTCAGCGGAGGGGAAGGTCACGCACCACCCTGGGCAGCCCTTTCAGAATAACTAATCTCTCAGAGGGAAAAAAAAAACAAGCTATAAAAACCCAGATCCATAAAGTTCAGTGCTAGCATGTGTTCCTCTCCGTGACCTGGTGGGGTGGCTATTAGTAAGGAGGAAAGAAAATAATCACAGTCGAAGCAACGCCAGCGAAGACTCGGGATTATATTTTGCTACTCGAGTTCTCCATTCGAGAAGACGCGAAATCTTAAACTGGCTCGTTAGTCCTCTAATGCCCGTGACAGAAAGGCAGACAGGCATCCCTACTCTCGAATTCCTGCAGCCGACGTGCATGCTATGACAGCTGACAGGGGAGACGAGACATGTGATGAAAATAAACAAACAGAAAGCTGAGGCTGACCCTGTCAAGGTTGGAGTTTCAAAACCTCATTACGCTGGCTCACCTCTGCTTTGAAAGGTTTTCTTTTACCATCATCACCAACAACAAAATGGTTTTTATTCAAGTGGGATCTCAAAGAGACACCCCATGTGTTAAACACACGTTTATTTTGTGCATTCAAATGCGTAACATTCGCCTGTCCTCAAAGCAGTGGGACCCCCTCGAGGCTGCCCGGGTGCTTTGTACAGTTAAACTCAAGGTCACAGCCACAGGACTGCGAGCAGCCTCCACCAGAACCTGCAGAACCGGAACGTGACATCAGAGGAATCGAGGTTCTGTCCAGATGGAGATGCTAGAAAACCGCTGTTCTGAGAGCTGACGTGAGCACAGGCTGCGAGCACGGGCGAGGGGTGGGCTTCGGGGCGGAGTGGGCCAGGCCGGTGGGAGGAGAGAGAAAGGCAGGCCACGCTTCTGTGTGCTACTTGATCAGTCTTCCTCCACCCTGCACCGGCACAGCACTGCAGGTGAGGAGGGCACAGAACACGTCGGGGCCCTGGTCGGCGGGGGGCTGCTCTGGATGTGGCCCTGATGTGGCCTCCAAATACCTAAGGGGCGAACCTACCCCACCCGGGCTCCCAGCCACGTTCTCAAAGGCACCAACCCCACCTCCACCCCCGTAACTGAAGAGTGTGGTCTGGGAACTCCAGGTCAGAGCCCACTGTTCCCAGCTCACCGGCTCTCCTTCCTCCCACACCTCAGAGTGCCCGAGTCCACGCCTGGCCGCTCACACCTAGTTCTTCCTAAGCCACCACTTCCCAACCAGCATTCTGAGGACTAATCGCATGACACACACACACACACCCTTTCCAATCCTTTCCTGGGCAAAAATGTTTGAGAAAAATAACCGGATTGAACAAAAACGCACAGGTCACGTTGCCGCTGAATTTCTCCGAGTGCTCCGCACGGTAATCTCTCAGGCAGGGGGGCCAAGCCCGAGTTCCCCACATGCACCTCCCACAGACAGCCTCCCCCTGGAGCAGATGATGTCCCACAACAGGAAGGGGCGCGGTGATCTGAGCACTGCCCACGGGTGATCGTAGACGGCAGGAGCCCCATCACACACCTGTAACGCTCGGCCCACCGAGGCCAGCACCTGCCGAGCACAGTCATCTTAAATGCCTGCAGGGCGACTGCCTGGCTTAGAGACGCTGACAGTAAGAAATCCAAAAGTGTTCTCCATCCAGGAGCAAAGGACCTCAGGGATCTAACAGCCACTGGGCGCCTCCTGAATGCCAAAACCAGGGTCCCCGAAGCAGAGCACAAGCTGCCTGAATTGAGATGACGTCTCCATTGCAGGCCACAGCCACAGATGAATCGCAGTCCTGGACGGTGCATTCTAGCAAGACACTGGGGTGTCCCGGTCTTGAGAAGGGCTCTGGGCCAAGTAAGAGGAGGACTGGTGAGAAGAACATTCCCACGAATGTGGTCTGCACCGTCCTGCTTTGGCCAGACCCAGCACAGCCCCCGACAGTCCCTCAGCTCCCGGAGAGAACAAGCCGATTTCCAATCGGACCCCAGGCTTCTGTCATGCTCCTACTGTAAACAGGCCACATGATTTCTAAGGAAGGCCTGGTTTTATCATGGGTTCACATTTTAGTTTCCATAGAGCAGCATTCAAGAGGCTCTGACCTACCAGTCTGAACCCAACCCTTAACCTCTCCACGATACACTTGGCCCACTCACATAACGTTTCTGCAGAAACTGCTCCCACCGCAGTGAGGAACAGTCCGCCCCAGTCCCAGGCTCCCTATCACACAGCCCAGACCGGCAGATGAACAAGGACAACAGGTCCACATACCCTTCCCGGGCCTGCCCCGCTCGCAACTCTCAGGCACCTGTTCGACAAGTCCCTGTGCGCAGCAGGGACCAGGGTCCCAGACCGGGGACAGCCCTGAGGTGGCCATGAAGGAACTAGGACACGAACCACTTCCAATCGTGATCTGACTGTCAGGAAACCTGGAAGAGAAGAGAATCTCCTTAACTTGGATAGAGCATCCACCCAAATCCTGTAGCAACATCAATAATAAATAAATCAGCAAACAGATAAATACATTATTTAAAGTTTAAAAGGAAAGGGGAAAAATTAGTATTTTTAGATAATATGCTTCTCCATATGGAAAATCCAGAAGAATCAAGGGACAAATTAAATAATTTGTGACTAGTAAAACTAGTACAAAAAAAGCCCAGCAAAATACTAGATAAGAAATATATAATTCTGGGCCAGGCACGGTGGCTCACACCTGTAATCCTACCACTCTGGGAGGCCGATGGGGGAGGATCGCTTGAGCTCAGGAGTTCGAGACCTTCCTGAGCAAGAGCGAGACCCCAACTCTAATACAAAAAAAAAAAAAAAAAGAAAGAAAAAGAAATATATAATTCTGCTACACTAGCAATAAACAACTGAAAAACTTTAAAACATACTTTAGTAACACCAACAATGAAAAAGGTACCTATGGAAAAACATCTAACCCAATATGTGCAAGATCTTTATGGTGAACAATAATAGTCCATAGTATTATCTTTTGGAAAAGAAAGAAGGAAAGGAAGGAAGACCTAAATAAATGGTGAGATACACAATGACCATGGATGTTAGGATTTAGTATCCTAAATACAGAAATTCTCCACAAAAAATATAAATTTGATATAACTTCTAACAAAAACCCTGATAGGACTATTCACAAAATATCACTTAATACTCTGATCTTAATGTTCACGGCAGAGGAGAAAGAGCCACATAAAACCAAAACTTTGGAGACTGAGAGAAGACCACTCCACCACTGCAATCCCCAGACCCCTCAACCCCCAGTCCACCGCCCGTGAGGAACAGGGCCGCACAGCAGGAGGTGAGCAGCGGGCCGCAGTGAAGCTTCATCCGCGTTTAAAGCTGCTCCCCATCACTCACATCAGCACCTGAGCTCCAGCTCCCGTCACATCAGCGGCGGCGTTAGATTCTCACAGGAGCACAAACCCTACCGTAAACTGCGCACGCGAGGGATCTAGGTTGCACGCTCCTCATAAGAATCTAATGCCCGGGATCTGGGGTGGAGCTGAGGCGGTGATGCTAAGTGCTGGGGAGTGGCAGCAAACAGATTATCATTAGCAGAGAGGTTTGACTGCACAGTAAATGTAATTCACTTGAATCATCCTAAAACCATCCCCTCCCCACCCTCGGTCCATGGAAAAACTGGCTTCCATGAAACTGGTCCCTGGTGCCAAAAAGGTTGGAGATCGCTGCTCTATATGATGCCACAGCTTACTAAAATTTTACAATATGGAAACAGTATGGTATAGTACAAAGACAAATAGATTAATGAAAAAGCAGAGAACCCTGGAACAGGCCTTGTAAATATGGGACTCCGTATGTCTTGGGCAAAGGGAAGAATTAATAAATATACAAGGCTGATGCAAATGGTTATTTTGTTTCATTAAGAAATAGAGCCCCATGCCAGTCCGTAAACACAAACCCACTCCAGAAGGCTGTAATGGGGAAAGCAAAATGACAAACCTCTAGAAGAAAAAATAAGAGGCAGTGCCTCAACACAAGATCCCTCAGAGCAAGGAATTCTGGATGCTCCGTAAATGCTGCTTGGCTGCTGTGAAGGGTTAAAACAACAGAAACATGCAGAAATGCATCATTCTCTTATTGCTCAGGAGGTCAGAAGTCCTCAGTGAGTTTCCCTCAGCTGACGCCAAGGTGCTGTCAGGGATGCTTCCTTCTGGAGATTCTAGGGAAGAAACCCACTCCCCCTGCCTTTCCCAGGTTTCAGTGGTGGCCTCCGTTCCTCTGCTTGTGGCTGTTTCTCTACTTCCCAAGTGCGTCACTCCAATCTCTGCTTCTACCTTCACGTCACCCTCTCCTTTCTGCAGGTGAGTCTCCCTCCTAAAAATAAGGACCCTTGAGATCACAGTCCGTGCCCCACCTGCACAATCCAAAATAATCCCCCATCTCAAAGTCTTTAACTTCATCACATCTATAAAGCCCCCTTTGCTGTATAAGGTCACATTTGCACAGATTCCAGGCATTAGGACCTGGATATCTTTGGGGACCACTATTCAGCCAACCACAGTACGTTACATTATTATTTGATAACTAAATCAAAGAGAGCAAAAAGCATTTCTTTCAACAAGGCACCGAGCACAAAGCATGAAGGAAAAGACAAATTCAGCATAGTTAAAATTAAAACTTCTGTCAGACACAACTGGGAAAAGAACCTGTTGTAAAAAACTTCCAGAAAGAGACCTCTGCAGCTTAGGACGGAATGGTGGGGAGACTCTGGGGAGAATCCTACAGAGCAAAAACGGGGAAATGACTCCAGGTGCAAATATGCAAAGGACATGAGCACACAGTCCACTGCAGGGGACACCTGAAAGGTGACACAGGAACACACATCCCAAAGGCGCCAGGGACACAAGCAATGCCAAGGCACATGATAAAATGCAGGCACAGGATGGGGAAGGGAGCGCAAAGTGAGGCTGTCCCGGAGGCTCTCGGGGGCTCTGCCATTGGCCCATGGACACAGTCTTTAAAGCCTCACCACTGTGTGCTGAACTGTGTCCCCTCAAAATGCACATGCTGAAGCCCTAACCCCCAATGTGATGGTGTTTGCAGGTAGCACCTTCGGGAGGTGATTAAGGTTAAATGAGGTCCTAAGGGTGGTGTCCTTGTAAGAAAGGAAGAGACACCAGAGAGCTGGTCCTCTCTCCCCCAATCACAGCGAGAAAGCAGACCTTGGCACGCCAGGAAGCTGAATCAGCCAGCATCCCATCTCAGACCTCCCGCCTCCAGAAAGATGAGAAAATAAATTCCTGTTGTTTAAGCCACCTCACCTGTGCTATTCTTTTATAGCAGCCCACGCTAAGACACTCACCTTCTACAAAACCACATGCAAAATATAATACGACTGATGAGGAAACGGTTGGGGCAGACCACTCAACCCTATGCCACGTTGTCCCCAGAGCCCTGATGAAACCAGCAAGATTCCTACTGAGTCATGTCAGCCCAGCACTGACACCTTAAAATCACCATCCATCTCAGCAGCCTGTATCCCTAGGCCACTGAGCCTCTGGGATATCTCTGTCCCCAGGACCATGGCTTCCAATGGAGACCAGTTTCTTCAAAACTGAAAACTAAATTTAAAGACTGCCTTCTTTAAAGGGTTTGTGTTTTTAGACATAAGAGGAAACATCTTCACACTCTGTCCACCGCAGGGCAGCATCCTCAGACCTGGTGGACAGTGTGGAGGCTCCCGAAGCCATTGCAACAGCCTCTCCTTACGCCAAATGAGACATCCCTATAGCATTGTCAGCTTTCTTTCCTGGAGTGTCACAGGCCCTCAACGGACACTTAGTGAATTAATCAATAAACTGGAAACAGCCTAAAAACTGCCTTAGTCCGTTTGCTGTTGCTACAACAGAATACCATAAATGCTGGATACTTTGTAAAGAAAAGAAATTTCTTACAGCTCTGGAGGCTGGGAAGTCCAAGGACATGGTGCCAGCACCTGGTGAGGGCCTTCCTGCTGCTTCATCACGTGGCAGAGGGAGAGAGCACCTGTGGCAGCTCAGGTCTCTCTTCCTCTTCTTATAAAGCCACCAGTCCCATCATGGGGCCCCACCCTGATGACCCTAATTAACCCCAATTACCTTCCAAAGGCCCCACCTCTAATCAACATAGGAATTTGGGGTTTAAGTTTCCAACACATGAAATGTGGGGGACACATTCAAACCACAGCAGCCAACAACAGGAAACTAAGTAAAGGATCACATACTCAGGAGGTAAATTATAGAGCAGTGAAGACAAATCAATTCAACATAAATTAACATGGGACAAAGAAGCGGATAAAATCAACTTGCAAAAGAATAAACACTACATTTATATTAAAATGTTTATATACAAATTAATAATGTAGATGCCTATCTTGATATAGACAGATATATATAGATATATATCCCAACTTCAGAACAGGGGTTCCTGCTGGTAGACAGGGAGGGAAAACTCATGACAGTTAAGCAGAAGCTGTCTCAAAATTTTAAAATTGAGTAAAAAAAAAAATGAACATGCAAAATCTTAAAATATTAAATTCTGATGGTGTTAGAGTTGTTATTGTGTTTTATCTACTTTTCTACATGTTTATAATGTTTTTAAATAAAAGCTTTAGAAATGAAATGACTGTGGCACGGGTCTGCCTGCAACGGTCTTTTCAATGCCAGCCCTTGATAAACCAAATCTATTCTTAATTCTAAAAAGCGACAGGTGTGATTGGAGGGGTCCTAGCTGGCAAGTGTCTGGGAGGCAGAGCTGACGCTTCTTGAGGGCTCAGTGTGTTTGTTATCTCTTTCAGTCCTCACAGGAGCGTGACAGGAAATAAGGAGCCTTGGAGGGTGTAAGGGAGGCAGCACCCAGGCCCCAACCCGCAACCTGCAACTGTCACAATTCTCCGGGGCACAGGCACTGCAGCTGGTACACCAGGGATGAGGAGTCCCTTCTCCTGTGTAAACCAGCAGGACCGACTGCAGAATGTTTTCTCGGACCCTTTCCCAGAACACTTTCAAAAGACAGCCTGCTCCGTGCAAAAAGGAACTCACACTGAAAATGCCCCAGGAGATCGCAGTGTGATCCTTTGCAGAAGTGACATCCGGATCCGTCCCCTCCCCATCCTTTCTCAGGAAGCACACGTCCTGTCCTCTTCCACAGGGAGGCGGAAGGAGGATGGAGGGCACAATGCAAAATATACGTGTATTTTTTATTACCCATTTTTAAATTAAAAGACTTTACATTTAGAGCAATTTTAGACTTACAGAGTTCCCATATAGTCTCTCTGTCCCCAGCTCGATTTTAAAAAAAATCATTTTTAAACTCTTAGACTATCTCTTCCTTAGGGAAGCCTCAGCCATGTTCTCCCTCGGACCACAGCTGACACGAGAAAAACGACCTCTAGCCCGACCTAGTCCACAGTTTGTAGTCTGCCTGCTCGGACAAACCTGTTGCATTTAGGATCCAAAATGAAATGTAAAATCAAAATACAATTCTGCGGCCCAGAAGGCTAGCACTCTCTGACTGTCCAGGTGCCCTGTGTTTGTTTCTCAGCCTGTCCACAGTCACTCTGGGTCCATCTGATGAGTTCTGTCCCTTGGGCTGTGAATGCAGGGGTGTGTGGTGGCCAGGCAGAGCCACTAGGTCTGGGGACCGACGGGGATCAGAGGGGTATGAAAACCACCCCCACGCGCAAGCCACACTCTTAAAATCCCAGTAGCTGGTGGCGGAGGGGTGGGGGATTAACTGCCCTTAGAATATTCAGCCTCACAGCGGACTGCGCTTCAGCAGTGTCTGGCTCAGCGGAGGGTGCCATAGCCTTAAACAGACCAGCGACCTTGGCTGCTAGAGAGGAGGTTCTACTGCCAGCCCCATACCCAACACTGGACCGGCCATGGGATAACCCAACACGGCAGGTGTCCACACAGAGGAGCTGACCGCAGGGTCACACACCTATGGCATCTCCGACTCACACAGGGGCCTTACGGGAGCTGCTGTGCCTTCCAAACTGGCCACACCGGTGCCCCAGGCTGGGAGGCCTCCTCCGCTGGGGCAGCAGCAGGTGCCGGAGGGTTCGACTAGACAACAGGCTCACTGCCCAGCACCATCCTCGACACGGTGAGGGTGTATCCAAAAGGGGCACATGGCTGATTCCTAACGTGACAGGCACAGTGTGGCACAAAGGAAGTCGTTGAAACATGGTGGCAGCAGCTGTCATCATTGACCTCAACCCACCATCCTGCCTGCTCCCTCCCAGACCCCACCAGGGAGAAGGAGCTCCCCAGAAAGGCCTCTGTCTCAAGAATGCAGGAGCCAGGGTGTGACGGTGCACTTCCTCGCTCCTCACCGTGCTTTGTTCAAAGGGAACAGACAGCTTCCTCGGGAAAGGTTCTAGAGAGTGGAACGACAGGCAGGGCACAGGCGTTCCTTAACTCCTAACCGCTGCCCATGGGAGAGCCCGCCAGGCTGCTGCCCAGGGGGCTGCACATCTGCACCAGGGCAGGCGACGGTCCGGCCCAGCACACAGGAGCAAGGGACAGCAAGCACTCAAACCCCGACATCATCCACGGCCTCCCGAGTCCCGCCACCAAGGGAAGGGAGACGCTATGAAAAATGAATGAGCATGGCGGCTTCAGAATGCTTCAAAGGCACTCCCAAGGGCTGTATTTCAAAGTGCTCTGGCCGCCTGGGCAACCGCACTGGCGGGGGCTGGGAAGCGAGCGTCCTGGCCACCACCCAACTCCGCAGGGTCGTCCCTGAGCAGGGAGAGGGAGGGTGACTTGTTTGATGAAGTGTCTTACAAATCTATTAAATTTATTTTCCAGCCACTGGACTTCTGTAGACTTCAATAACAATAAAAAGAAAACCTTTCTCAACCCTCACGGAGGACAACATGAAAAGGAAGAGAGAAATTGATTCCAGAACAGGTTTCTCCGCTGGCTGGCTGGGAGCAGGGGCTGGGAAGCGGCTGTTATCTGCCTGCCTCCAGAGCAGAGGTGAGAGACGAGGCTCCCGAATGCCCCCGAGCCGCGCTGGCCTCTGTATTTGCACCATTTCACACACCCTGGGTGTGAGTTCACTCTCCTGGCACTACAGAATGCTTGTAACTGTTTTAAGCCTCTTCCTTGACCAGCCAGGCAAACGTCCCCCCAGGAAATGTTTCTTCCCATCCACAAGCAAAGGGGGGCTTCCACCACCACAATCTTAACTTCTGCCCAAAGAGTTTACTATTCCAGAAAATGCTGCCATACTGCTCCTCCGACAACATGCCCAAGTGGACTGGGTTGAAGACTGTCCTTTCAAAATCCATGTCCACCCAGAACCTCAGAACGAGCCCTGACCTGGAAACGGGGTCTTTGCTCATGCAATTAGCTAAGATGCGGTCACACTGGAGTAGGGTGGGCTCTAAATCCATGACTGGGCTCTTTATGAGAACAGGAAGGACACAGAGACAGACAGGGACGATGCCGGGTGAAGACAAAACAGACACTGAGACTGGAGTGACGTGGCCACAAGCCCAGGAACACCTGCAGCGCCCAGAGGCTGGAAGGACCCTCCCTAGAGCCTTCAGAGGAAGCATGGCCCTGACGACACCGTGATTTCAGACTGCTCATCTCCAGAACTGTGAGACAATGAACTTCCGTTGCTATAAGCCACTGGCTTGTTTCTGTTTCGGTGTCCACAAGAAACCAATATGCCAAGGATTTGTACTTAAGTGAGTAGCACCATTAAAAATTGTTCCTAACTTATTCCTCCTTGGGCAGTAAGTACCCCTAAAGTCCCATCCTGGCATCTTTTCAGAAAGAGGAAACACTCACGGCAACTCGCCACTGACATTTATGCAGAGGCCCTGCAAGCCACTCACTGAACAAGGTCTGCAACTGGAAACAGTCGTTAGGAACACAGGTTTTGAAGGGGACACATGAAACGGAACTCCAGTGCCGCTGCTTCCTGGGGGAGTCGCTCAGACATGGCGGATGCACCGCCTTTGTGCTCGCCGATCCCTTTGGCCTGGAATTCTCCCTTCCCTGCCCTCCTCCCCCATCCCATGGTTTCTGTGGCACACCCTCCACTCTCAGAGCTTCTCCACCACAAGACAAGAAAAATAAACAAAATGCCACCAGCTTGGAAGAAATAGAACTATCTTTATTTGCAGACAACACTACTGTCCACGTTGAAAATTCATCGCCATCCTTGAAAAAGCTACTAAAACTAATAAGTGATGTTAGCAAGATGGCAGGATGCAAGATGAAGATGGAGCAATCAATTGTGTTTCTATATAATTGCAACAAACAATTAAAAGTTGAAAATTAAAAACAATACCATTTACAAATGCCAACAAAAAACATAATATGCTTAGGGAAAAATCTGGCAAAATAGGCGAAAGACCTATATACGCACTGAAAATGACAAAACAGTGCTGAGAGAAATTAAAGACGACCTCAATAACCGAGAGGCCACCTCTCCACGAGAGCCCCCAAGTCCAAGTTCATGCAAAGCACTGCTGGCCAGTTAGGGACCCAGTGGGCACAGGACTTCCCTGGAGCTGACAGCCACAACCACACTGTCCCCTGCCTGCCACGTGGGAGTTGTGACAAAGCATTTTGCCGACTTTCCTGGGGACAAATGTCATTATCTTCTTTCTGCAGTTGCAGAACAAAGTTACTCAGAGGCAAACGGCTCTGGGTAGCCTCACTCCAGACGTACCCATGACGACGTCTCGTTCCAGACGCACCTGCCAACACCTTGTTATTTATGAGAACACGCCACAGGGCACAGAATCTGTGCTGTTCTCTATTTAAACGCCCCTGCCTGCTGGTGGTCTTTATCGACAGGCACAGGATGGAAGTGAAGAGAAGAGAGGAACAGAAAAACGTGGAGGAGGTGACTAGCTTTGTTAATTTATGGTCTGGGCAGTTAAAGCAGCTTTTCTTACCAGGGTAGGAGCAGAGGAAAAGCAAAACCCCAAATTCCGTACCCTGACCTCATCCAACAACACTTTGTATGACACTGAGAACTCCACAGCGAAAGCCCAGTTGCAAAAAAAAAAAAAGTACGAGAAAACAAAAGGCCAAAAAAAAGTTCAATTTCTAACTAAAATAGATACAGCTTCTACAGAACACCTACAGATGGCATATTTGAAAAACACCTGTCAGCACACTAGCCCACACGCCCATGTGGATCAAATTCATTCCAGCCCAGGAATGAAACTTTTAGGAAGTGCAGGGGCTACAACCCAGTGAGGTCGGTGTTGTCACCAGCTGCCACCTCTGATGCTTCAGCAGACCAGAGGAGAGGAAGCAAAAGGTCACAGGGCAGGGATAGAACATCACACACACCCCCCACCCCTCCACCGCACCCGCAAACAAGGCTCGTCCATGTCCGCTCTATTTCTGGCTATAAAGCAGCCTTCCATGTCCATGTGGCAACTGTCCTCACCCTGGCTCTCTCTCGAAATTGCACATACAAAAAAAATGAGGCAAAGGGGTTTTATTTTTGATGCACACAAACACAAGGACAGGCAGAAAAGCAGAGCAGGGAAGGCAAACCAGAGATGATAGAGGATTCGCAGTACGACAGCCTTGGGGGCCCTGAGCGAGGAGAAGGTGCAGAAGCCGGGCCGTGGCACAGAATTTCGGAAAGGCTCGGGAATCAAATCATTCCTCCCAACAGGCTGAAGGCAGGAAGACTGGGGCAAAGTTTGTCAAGGCAGCAGTTGGATCCCTGAATCCAGTCCTCTAGCACGGCAGCCAGGTGACTGCCCTCGCTCCTGTGCCCAGGTGACAGAAGGAAAAGTGACTTTCTGCAGTGAGACCCTGAACTCGGGGATGTGGGACCCTGCAGACACCAGGGAGGTGGGGTAAAAGTCCACGCACAGAGCAGGCAGATTTCTGCTCCCTGCTCTCACCCCCTCTCCTCTGGATCCCAGGACTCCAGACCTCTGCAGAGAACTTGACAAACCCAGAGAAGAGATGCACAAAAATGGGCAATCCCCGGCCCCGGCGAGATGGCCAAAATGCCCTCTGACACTCCTGAGAGATGCCTGCCAGCCTGCAGGCGTTAGCCATGCCCATCTTCCCAGCCTGTTTCCGACAGCCTGGCTTGAGTGTGAACAGCCAAGACCACCCGACACTGAGCAAATGGTCTGACTGCAGAAGGCCAGGGAGATAAAATCGAGGGACTCTTCTAGAAATCAGAACAAAAAAGGCAGAGAGAAGGAAAACAGGAGAGAAGAGGTAAAGCTATAACAAGATCAGTCCAAGAACTTGGAAGCATGACTAAAATAAGTTCTACAAAGGGAGAACAGGAAATGGAGGGAAGAATCTACCAATACGCATTTTTAAATACAATTGAAGAAAGTATATTAAAAAGTGAAACCTAGCTTTTGCCTGAAAGTTAGTGACGATTTAAAATAGATTTTTAAACATGGTATTGTTCCTTTCCAAAATGCAGTCCACGGAGCACTCTACCAGGATGAGCCGGTTAGGGCAGGGATGGAGGAGGGGAGGGAAGAGGACACTTCTTAAGACTGGAGACTCCCAGGCCGCACCCCAAAAACTCAGCCCTCAGGTGCTGCTTTTGTGCTCTGAATCTGAGAACCGCAGACCCGCCCCCTGAGTGGGGAGACCTACAAGTGGACAATCTCCGCCACTCTCGTTCCCTGAAACCCACCGGGTGGGGTGGCAGCCGGGGAAAGGCTGTTCTTCTGCAAAGAAGTAAACCTCGATTCCTCTGCAGGTGGGGAAATGGCTTGTGTTCTCCCAGGTGCACTTTCCTCTTAGAACGTGAGTTTCTTGGGGGCAGGGCCTCCCCTTCCAGTCCAGCCGGCCCCACGGCCTTCAGGACATCACGCTCACGTGCAGAGGAGCCCCTGGCTAGCAAGTGTACGCGACCTTTAGGAACGGCAACGACACAGGGTCTCAGAGGAATTCGAAGGCGAGGTCGGAGTCGCATCTTGACAACGAGACGATCTTGGCACCGGAGAAAAACAATCCCAGTGACCATGGGCAGGAGGAAAATGCCAGATGCCGCCGGTAGGAAATCAGAGCAAAGGTGTCCCAGCAAGACGCCCACCCCAGGGGAAGCTCCGGGATCCTGCCCATCTAAGGCGACTTCCGACGCCTTACAAGTTAACAGCACCAGCACAAAAAAGGAGCCACAGGTGTGGGCTGTGCACCAGTGACCCTCACCAGACCTCCATGAGGAGCTGTGGGATGCCCAGGTCCCGAGCCCCACCGGACTCAGATCTCCAGAGCCAGAATCTCTGGCGGGGCAAGGGGCAAGCGGAATTTATATTTCAGAAAGACATCTGGGATTCCGACGCTCCACCTGTATCACGGCGTGGCCCAACCTCAGGAGAAGCATGCCCTGCTGGGGTCCCCTCCCTGCCACACTCCCCCCTCCCAGGACGGCTGCAAGGACAACAAGCAGCTCCGCTCCTATGAAGGAACAGAAATTCTGCAACCCTGCAGGTTCCAGAGGCTGCTTCTGCAGTCCTGCCGCAGGGCTGAGGCCTCAGAAAACATTCCCTCGAGGCTGAGCCTCTTCCGGGCTCCTGTGTCCACGGTGGCACCGCTGCCCATCTGCCGGCAGAAGGTTCTCCTTGGAGCCCCAAGATCCTGCACATGCGGTGAAGACACACAGTGATGGGCTGTTCCACGCCATCTTTTCAGACACGTTTGTAGAGCAAGCGGTTCTGGGGCCACCGGAACACAGTACCCCAAACTAGAGTTAGAGCAACAAAGGCAGAAATTGACATCTCACAGCCCGGGAGGCCAGAAGTCTGAGATCAAGGCCTCTCTGCCCACCCATCACTATGCTGTTTTAGAGACTGAATGCCTGATCCACAGAGGCCCCATGATTTTCAGGCCTGATACTCCCATTTTCGAGTGAGCCAGCTCTGACTCGATGGCCAAAGAGACAGGAAGGGCCCACATGCCTCGACTGTCAAATGGTAACGGTCTATTCTAGCCTGAGCCATGCTGGCCACAGAGCGTCGTGGCTCCCCATGAGAACCCCAGCTCTCACATCATCAAACATCACTGGCTCAACGGGGCCCTCGAGAGACAGTCCCCCTCTTCATGCTGGGCGGGGCTCGCTGACGGCTCAGCCACGCTGCAGCCCATGGACCCACTGGGCTGCTGAGGCTGTCTGACCTCTGCGCAGCTCTGCAGGACTAGATGTGGACACGGTCAGGCCACTCAGCGGGCAGGGCTCAGGTCACTCTCGCACCTGCGGCCCACTCTCCCCTCGATGAACTTTGCTTTATTTTTACTGACTCAGGGGCAACCGCTGGTTTGGTCTGCTAGCTGCTTGGTCTGCCCCTTGAACCTCGAAAGATGAGCAGATTAAAGACGTCACTCTCTGGGGCTGCCCTGGCAGCCGACTGAACTGTCTGGGTCAGCAAGTAGGTGCCCTGCTAAGGTCCTACTTGTTCTCTAGGACAGGGGCACCAGGGACCGGTTTCATGGAAGACAGTTTTTCCATGGACCAGAAGGGGGGTGGGGTGGGGAGCTCTGCAGCCTAGTCCCTAACAGGCTGCAGCCCGGTACTGGCACACAGTCCAGGGGGGTGGGGACAGCAGCTCTAGGATACTGACTGGAACCAGCTGCTGACTGGGCCTGCACCCCCAGAGGCCACTCCTACTTCCCTGACCCTACTCTGCACCAGACAGCGCCGCGTCCACCAGCGTCTGGGTGTGAGTGAAGCATGCCACGTTCCTAAGACAGAGGCCACCGCAGCACGCCAGGCTGCCTCCCGCCCAGAGCCAGCACGTCTGTCCCTCAGTGAGGGCAGGCTCATCGCCCTGGCCGCTATGGACCAATCGATGACATTGAGGCTGTACATGCCCCACCCTTGGGGCTATTGGTAATGCCGCAAGGCTGCTGTTCCAATACGATCGGCCAAAATTGGCCACACCGTTATGGCTCTTGAAACTAACCTGCGGCATGTCCTCAGCTTGGCCCTGATGATGGTGCACCTGTATCACCAAACCCACTCAGCAGTGGTTGACATTCAAGACATTGGACGGACCTTCCACACTCCCTCCCCTCCACAGGGACTGTTGGGTGTTTGAACGGCCGCTACAAAAACCGGCTCAAAGGATTTCTGACTCTCCTTCCCTCGCACCTCCTGGTCCTTAGTAGGAAAATCTGATCACCAAATGTGGCTTGTCCCCAGGAAGGGGCCATCTCCCCTTGGCCACATCCTGAGTAACGGCCAGGAAGAGGCGGGCGGGGAGGACACAGACCGAGTTTGAAAGCTCAGGGCTCCACACTGACAGTCTGGGCGTGATGCTTCCTTTTTGCTCTAACAGCAACACCAGCCCGGGTCGGCTGGCACACCCTGCAGGTGACAGCCCAGCCATGTGATTCAAGTTCATCCACCTGGACTGTCCCATTGACTGACGTGGTCCTGGGCCTCAAGATAACACACACCTGGCAGGGAGTGGACGCTGCTCACCAAGCCCTCCCACAGCAGCCCACATGGGGCCAAGTGGGGGATGCACAGGCCTTCGAGCTTTATGAAATGCCCCATCCCTCCTGCTCCTGGCCCTTCAGAATGGAAAACCTGGGCGCAGGTAAGGGGTGACTGGGGAGAAGGTGTCACTGCAGGTGTTGGGATGAGATACCAACTTTGTGGCTGTGGAGGAGCAACCCGAGAACCTGGGGAGGGAGAGGGACGGTGACAATCCTTGTCTTTCAGAGTCACCCCGGAGCATTCCGCACGGGAGACAATGCACTGGCACAAAGCGCTGTGAGCACCATGATCTCCACTGCCTGCTGCACCTGCCAGGCTCCGCCAGGTGTCTCTGACCACGGTGCGATGGCCGCACACCTCACTCTTAGTGAGAAACCCATGAGGACCCATATGGGACACCTTTACCCCTGCACCTCCGTGCAAAACACAGTCAACACCTGCTGACACCTCCCGACCCCATCTCCTGCGGCAGTTGGCCAGGCGTTTGGTGGAGCAGACGAACGTCACAGACAGGGACACACAGGACAGGCCGGATCCTCGGGCTGGACTGAATTGTTGTAACTGAACCAGGAACCTTAAGGTCTATCAGCCACCTGGGAGGCTAACTGTGTCCCCACATGAGGTTAGTCCCACTGGGTGGCTCCGACAGTTGTAAGTAACTCTTACTGCCCAGGGGCTCCACGTGCTCCCAGGGCTACACTTCTTGTGTGGAAGGCAGGTGTTAACTCTCTTCCCTCCTGAGGACACAGACGCTTGCCCCTTAGAGGGGTCACGAGAGACCTTCAAGTGTATAAGCAGACGCCCCATCCACTGTGCACCCTCAGATGACTGCAAAGTTCTCCCCAAAATGCAGCTGCCCCGGGGTCTCGGCTAACCTCCTGGATGGTTAGCTGGCTCATCACTCACACGAATGCCGCAGGCACTTGTGGACAGCAGACGTCTAGTTAGAAAACGTGGAGGAAGGTGTCCCTGTGATCAGAGTCACCACCGCAGCCCTGGAAGGCACTCAGATCAGCCTCCGCGCACTGTCCAGGGGCGGCACGGATGACAGCGCCCTCCACGCCTTCCTTCTGGGTCAAGGCGAAGTCTGTACTCAGGCCAGCCCATCCTGCCGTCCCTGGACTAGTAACACCTTCAGCCAAGCGGAAACGCCAATGCAAACTTGGAAAGAACGTCGCTTGGTTTCTAAGGGAAACCTGAAGGTTTACGGGATGTGCTCAGCCAGCTGGATCCGGAACCCTGGGCGTCTGGATGAGGTTCACACTGCAGCCCTGCTGAGAGCGCGTCACAGCATGTGTCACTGCATGCTGCGCGACACACACGGAACGGCTTGCTCTCTACCTCCACTTGTCACGTGAATCTCCACGGCCAACAGAATAGCGCACTCGAGAAAACTGCCGGGATGGTGTAGATGTGCGGTAGACAGAAGTCATGACAGTTCTCCGTGGGTTTGTCGTGTTTTGCTCAGGACAGTTCTTCCTGGGTTTCTAGTGTTTCTACGTGTTTCATGGGCAGAGGCACCACTGCCTTGCTCTGGACTGTATTCTCAAGGATGTCTGCACACGACGCTGTCTCCCTGTGCAGCAGAGGGCAGGCTGCTCCCTACACTCGGTGTTCCTCCCCGAGAATGCAACTCACCGTGCTGTAGCGCATCGCACTGTGGAAAGCCGGCTGAAGCTCTGCGTCCCGGCGTTGCTATAATGACTGCTCTTCGTCTCTGATCCGGGGGTTTTGTGTCTTCCCCTGGCACCACGGAACCATGGCAGGCTGACCTGCAGGGCTGAATCCTAGGCCCCGCTCGGTTCTGGACACCATCCACCTGCCCCCATTGGAAACTGAGGAACCACCTCGACACTTCCCCTCCGCCTAAACCCCATCATCCTGCTCACTCCTGGGACCTGGCAATCTTGCCTCTTCGTCCCTTGCAAACCCTGCCAGCTCCCTGTCACCGCTGCCCCGTCCATCCCCAGCGGACGTCTGACGCCCCCAGGGGGCTGTGATCAGGCCTCCACACAATCTGCACCTGCTTCCCACAGGAAGCATCACCAACCAGGAGCACACCAGTCCCCTTTGCTATGTGCCACCCAGGGGGTGCGCCTCCCCACCCACAGCTGACGCCAGTCGTCGCTGACGCTGACTGAGGCCACATCATCCATGTGCTATTTCACTTAACCAGACAGCAACACGATGGAGGCTGGTGTCACTGTCCCATCTCACAGACCTGGCACAGTAAGGAGCTGCCATGGGATTCAATTTCTTCCTGTGGTCACCCGGCTGCTGGCTGGTGGTGACAGGAGCAAGCCCAGTGGCCAACTCCAGACAGCGTGTGGTTAAACCGCACCCCGTGACTGCCTCGCACCCACCTGTCTGTACTAGGCAGACACATGGTCACACACACGGTGTGGATTCGAGGTGGCTGGACCCCTGCAAACTCCCTCCACCCTGAGGCGGAGTCTTATTTCCAGTCTCCTTCAATCTGGCTCATTCTGTCCTCTCAGCCCCTGTTCAATGTTCCTTGGACCAACAGACTGTGGCAGAAAGGAAACCAGGACACCTCTGGGCTGAGCCTTAGGAGACCTGCAGTGCCGTCTGTGCTCCCACCTCCTGGAAGCCGCCTGGCTCCCTCCCTGTGAGACGTCCACCCGCCCTGAGGACGCCCAAGGACCTTACGCCGAGAGTGGGCCCTGGGGGAGTGCTGGCCCAGGTCCCCAGGCTGCACCGAATGCTGCTGAGTGGATGATGCCAGCTTGTCCCTACCCAAGCTCCCGACCCACAGAATCAGGAGTGAAATGGTCGTTGTTTTACGTCCTTCTGTTTCGGTGCAGTTTCCTCTGCAATGCAGGTGACTGGCGCCCGTGCAGGTGTGTCCACTCCGCCCCGAGAGAGAAGCAACCAGGCCATCTCCACTGATTGCCAGGCAGCACTGGGCCTTCAATCAATGTGTCCTCAGAGGACAAGACTCTGACATCCCAGCCACCTCCAAGAAGCTGCCACTGGGACCACCAGCCTCAGGCTCAAGAGTTCCTCAGTGCGACTCAGAAGCAGGAGAGCAGCCCCTTCCCCAGAGCCCAGGCCCCGCGGCCCTTCCCCAGTCCTGATGCGGCAGGAAGGCCCAGAAAAACCCGCGCTATCCCCCAGCCCCAGCACACTCCCCATCCCTCAGCAAGCTGAGGGCTCCTGACCAGGGCCTTCACGGGTCCTCCCGGAAACAGGACTCTCTGTCTGGGGAGGGGGACTTCAGCGCAACGTAACAGGAAAACACAGCTAATATTTATAGCCGATGTATGAAAAGGCACGGGCATATGAATAATTGAAAGACAGAAATAAACGAGGCCACGTGAATCACCTTGGCAACCAGCCAGGTACAGTGGTGAAGATGACAAAATTAACCATACCTGGAATCAAAGGTCAAGACGAAACTGCGGTACGGGGCCCAGACGCAACGTGCTGGCACCCGGGGTGCCCTGTCCACTCATTCACACCCACTCTCATCTGCCCAGGGGCCACCTCGTCCCTGTGAACCTCCAAATATAGCTCGGGTCTACGGGGCTCTGCAGGACCCGCCTTCTCTCTAGCAGGGGTCTCCCTCTCTCAGGCAAGTGAGGGGTCAAGGTGGCCAGGAGCAAACCTCGGGGTTCCCAGGACATGGCGGAAGTGGATGCCAGTGCTGCGGCCTCCTGCTGCCACCTGGATGGAGTCTGAGCCCCAGGAAGCCACCTCGACACAGAGTAACGGCTGACGGCCAGGACCCAGCCACCGCAGATGGCCGGGGAAGACGGGGCCCTCGGGACCCACCGACAAGGCCCTCTGGGTGCGAGTCGGATGTGGCCGAGACACCGCTTGTTTTCTCCCACTCCCTTCGCTCTAGGTCCTCGTTCCTGAGCCTCCTCTTGGTCACGCCTGGCTCCCCACTGTCCACCAGCAGGTGCGTGACCCCCTCAAGGGCTCCCAGGCACCATTTCCATCTCCCTCTGCGGAGTGATGGTATCCAGCGTGCTGCCCCCGTTCCTGGTGCCTGGTGGGTGAGCCCCAGGCCTTAGCCCCAGGGACCATGGAGGACATGAACCCCACGGTATGGTATGAAAGAGAACATATCAGCACAGCAGAGCTGTCACTGCTCGAGTTGCCATCCTAGTCCACCCTGCTGTCCAAGCCGGCCTCACTTCTTCCCAGAAAGGAGAAATGCTTTGTTAACTCCAAAGGGTGGGAGGGGGCCACCGCTCCTCTTATGTCCTTCCAGGTAACTGACACCCAGGCCCTAGAGACGGTGGCACTGAGTGCCTATCGAGGGAACAGGAAACACCTGTGGCTCCATCCGAACCCCCAGGCAAGCCGGCACCCCACTGCCACCTTCCCAAACCAACCCCCGGGGTGCCCGTGGGGAGAAAGCAACCTCTGTGCTCCTTCCCAGAGGGAGAGCCTGCGTGTTCCTACTGTCTGGAAAAGAAAGCCTTGCCCGACGGTGACAAGATGGAGTATGTCACCATGCTCCATGGTATGAGACTGCTGCAGGAACTGGCCTCTCAAGGCCTCCCCCCTTTCTGACAGTGGACATGCAGAAGGGCCGGGTGTGCCAGCAGGATGTGTGACAGGACGCCAGGACACGGGACCAGGGCCACGCAGGCACTGGGAGGGTCCTGCACGTCGGGCAGAGCAAGGCCCAGTGCCAGGGCTGCACCCTGAGCCACTTCCCTCATCTGGAAGGTGGGTGCCGCCCCCTGCGGCGCTAGACAAGGCAACTGGGAGAATAAACAAGAAATACACCCAGCAGACACGGCACAGCAGGACCCTCGCCCGCCGCGGATTCTCATTAACCATTTAATACAGGTACGATTATGAACCATTAGGGAGATGGGGTGCTGTACGCATCGTCTCAGCGATCTTGGCTCTGTCATGCGTTAGCTCAGAGCAGACTGCCACGCACCGGGGGGCTTAAACCACACACATCCATCGTCCCGCAGTCCTGGAGGGTGGAAGGCTGAGATCACAGTGTCGCGGGGCTGGTTCCTCCCGAGGCCTCTCTCCTTGGCTTGCAGATGGACACCTTCTCCCTGTGTCCTCACGTGGTTGTCCCTCTGTGTCTGTGTCCTGATCTCTTCCTCTAAGGACCCCAGTCATTGGGTGAAGGACCATCCTAATGGCCTCATTTTACTTTAATCACCTCTTTAAAAGCCCTATCTCCAAATACAGTCTCATTCTAAGGTACGAGGGATTAGACGTTCAACTTATGAATTTGGGGGCTCAGGGAGGGGACCCAATTCCACCCGTATCAACGCTCCACTCCTTTTCAATACCCATGATGACAGTGCACCTCGTAAACTGCTGGACTGCGTCTATGACAGCCCATCTACGAACACATCAAACAAAACTGCTATTTTTTTTTATTTATTTATTTTAGAGACAGGGTCTCACTCTGTCTCCCAGGCTAGAGTGCAGTGGTGTCATCACAGCTCACTGCAATCTCAAACTCCTAGGCTTAAGGGATCTTCCTCTTGCCTCAGCCTCCCGAGTAGCTGGGACTATAGGCACGAGCCACCATGCCTGGCTATTTTTTCTTATTTTTATAGAGACAGGGTCTTGCTATGTTGCCCAGGCTGGTCTCAAACTCCTGGCCTCAAGCGATTCTCCCAAAGTGCTAGGATTTCAGGTGTGAGCCATGGTGCACACCCCAAACTGCTATTTTTATGTCATAATTCACACATGTGATGCTTGCACCCCAATCACTAGCTGGAATCCAGTCTCCTAAATGGAGAAGGATGATGCTATACTATCCCAAACCGTCCCCACCGCAAACTCAAAGAACAGAGCTTGAGCCTCCAGGAAGATATTTTAAATGAAAAGAAATGCAAGGTACAGGTTAATGGAACAGCATGTACCACCTGGGTGGAAAAGTCTTGCCTTTATCAGGAAAATGACTTAATCAATTCAATTTTATACTTTCTGTCTTCAGTCATTACTAGAATATTCACTTACAAATGCAAATTGCAAGGATATCTATATTCATTAAAGCCGCATTTTCCTAGAGATTTTATCAAGCTATCAGGAGGCCATCAGCTCACAAAGGTGACAGGAAAAAGCGGGAGCCAGAGAACACAATCATGCCAGCTTAATTAAATCATATGCAGGTGCCTGAGAAAATAATGAAGTGCCTCCTCGTACAGAGTATTATAGCTTCAATGCAGGAACATTCCCTGTCAAAGGTAAACAACCAATTCAAACAAAAGCCTGTGTAGCTTGTCCTTCCTGCTTTAAAAAAAAAGTCTAGAAAACCAAACCTGGTATGCTGGAAAGTACTAGAAAATAAAATCCTTCACCTCGCCATTGCCGTGTCAGGAGCACAGAGAGACAGACCACTTCCAGGTAAGGCCAAGACACACGGAGTCACAGTTGTACCAAAGCCAGACCGCCACCAAATTACAATCGCCCCAAACGAGAGGCGGGGCCCCCGATGAAGGCTCTGCCCACCAGGAAGAGGCCAGGAGGCTTGCGCTGGCCTGCCTGCACCTCTAGCCACGACTCAGGGGCCACCCCCACACAGCCTTGCAACAATTCCACGTCAAAGAAGAAGTTTTAATTTCTCCTGCTGGAGATATTCATTTCCTGGGTTCCCGTGCAGTCAGCAGAGCTATCCCGTGTCCCAGGGCTTGACCTAGCACTGGACGTTTGCACCTCGCCTGGCCCCACCAGGCAAGGTGCTGTAGTCTCCATCCCGCAGCTCCCTGGCCACCACTGGCTCCCTGCCCGGAGGTCTCCAGCCTGCTCTTGGCCTCTGGGCACCAGGGTTTATCTGCTATGACAAAGTGCCACAGGCCAGGTGGCTTAAACAACAGACACACTGTCCCACACTCCTGGAAGCCAGAAGTCCGAGCTCTAGCTATCAGCAGGAGGGGTGGATTGTTCTAGGCCTGTCTCCTTGGCTTTTAGATAGTGTCTTCCTGCGCGCGAGCCATTTTCCCTGTGTCCTTACATGGCTGTCTTCTGATAAGGACCCCAGTCACACAGGATTGGGCCCACCCTAACGACCTCATTTTAACTTGGTTACTTCTTTAAAGACCCTACCTCCAAATAAGGTCACACTCTAAGAACTGGGGATTGGGACTCTGACACATGAATTCACAGGGGACACAATTAGGCCCCTAACAGCACCGCCAGCAGGAACCACTGGGCCGAGAGCAAGCTCATTCCTGATTTACAGGGAAACCAAGGCACACAGAGAACCCCGAAGCCTCACCAATGCCAAATACACCTCCCCCAGAGGGGGTGAGCAGGCAGGTGGGCAGGTAACTCAAGGGAAAACCTGCCTTCAAGGTGGCCTTCGAGGCCACATCTGGGGCATTCCCCTGCAGGTGGCCGGTCTGATGGGACCATAGTTACTCCCGGGTACAAGGAAGCGGTGGGCACCTGCCCGCCGTCAGCTGCCGCAGCATCCACACTAAGAAGCAAGGACCCCAGTGGGTCCCTGCCCCTGCTTCAGCTCCACTCTCTCCGTGTGACCTTGTGCCCCGATGCCACTCCTAGCTCTTCTTCAAATCGCCTCACTTTGTATTAACTCACATTTTATTTAAAAAGAAACACCAGAACCGAGCTGTTAAACATAATGTAACTGCTGGATCCAAAGGGCAGGTGCAGGTGGGAGAGACACAGGCCCAGCGGGACAGATGCGGAGAACACAGCATCACAGCAACCAAGGCACTTACGAATTAAGTTCACATGGGTGGGACGGATCTGATGGAATGGCCTTAAAGCGTCTTCAGAGCCAACCTGGAAGTAATTAAAATGCCTAAAGAGAGTCAAGGAAATGCAAAAGAAAACCCAGCCTTTATGGAAGTTAGCTACAAACTTGCTAGCAAACATGCTTGTACATTACAGCCACACGGAACAACCCAGGCGTCTGCAACTCGAGCAGGGGCCAGCCTGGGCGGGCGGACAACAGGACACAGACCTCTACAAATCATGCAAGACTTGCTAAAGCAGTGGGAAGCCCCACGCAGGGTGAGGACACTGAGGAAGCAGCAAGTCCCTGGCCCCAGCTGTTCTCCTGCCCTGGTGGATGGTTATCCAGCTACTGAGACAGAAGGTCCAGATTGCCTGGCTCCATCTGCTTCCTCCATGGGTCACCATTCTATAATGTCAAGGTTTAAACCTAAGGGTAGCTACGAAGAAAGAAACCAAAGCCACCTACCTGGCATCATACGTTAAATCTAGAAATAGGTTTCATGTTTCCATACTGTGTGGATTTACATTTGGTATTCAGGACTGTGAAACCAACGCATCTTGTCATCCCAGCCAAAACATGCAACTGAATGATTGATTTAGACATGAGGTTTTACACTGAGAGTATAATTTACGAAAATTGAAAACCTTCCTTGGAGGTTTCAGAGAAATTAAGATTCCCCCTATTTTTAATACAACGAGATTAATAAGAATTACCTACATACCCCAAACCAGATTTTTGTTAGAATTTAAGGGAATTCAAGTTTGTAATTGAGATCACTCTTTCATCAAAGGCCCACTCTTAAAGGACCATGAAAATCAACTAGACGTATAAATAACAGCTGTAAAATCAAACTCACAAATTTAAGAAAAGTTGTTAATGCATCACTCTAATAAACCAAAATGTTGATGCTAACATCACAAGGAACTGGAGATACTCTTGCTCCTCCGTCGAGGAACAAGACACTGACACTGGTGAGCTGCCTGCCACGAGCAAAGCCAGCCGTAGAAATAAACGTGACGGAGACTACACTCTAGCCCAGCATGTTGATCCGCCCAAGGCGCTCAGCCCACCTCTGGCTCTTCCTGCCAACACGTGAGGGACCAGCAAGGGCCCAGAAGTCAGGACGCTCCCTGCACAGCAAACCAGGGCTGGCCCCAGATAACTCAGAGAAACCTCCCTTTCGTCCTCTCAGCACGTGGCTGCTGAACACCCAGTACACGCCCGCTCTCTCCCAAAGGGCCTGGGGACCAGCCTGGAATAGAACCAACAAAAGTTCCTGCCCTGGCAGAGCTTCTGTTCTACCGGGAACTGCAACACAACGGAAAAGAACGCGATTTGGCATGACTCAATGCCACGTGCCGCACCCCGGAATCATTTCATCGTTCATTCCCCACGCCTTGCGGCCTGAGCAGATTGCCAGGCCTTCCCAGGCGAGGTAGAGAAAGGAAGGAGTGGGCATCGCGCTTCGGCCCGCACCAGCTTCCGTACGTGACCCGACCCCAGGCAGGCCCCAGCATCTCCAGGCAGGACACGTGGGCCGCTGCGCTGCACAGGAGACCGGCCTGTTCTCCGTCCCTCCGTCTGGGAGAACCTTGCCCACTCCATCGGATGATAAACCCCGGAGAGGCGCCCTGTTGGCGTTAGATCTTGTCTGCATCCTCTAAAGAGCAGCCTGGTAGGCGTTTTATAAATAACTCTTGATTAACTGGAAGGCAATTCCTGAGCCACACGGCCCACCTACGCTCGGCCCCAAGGAAAGGGCAGCTAAGCAAAGGGACTTAGTCACCAACCGCAGCCAGGGAAGGAGGGAGCCAGGCACCTGACCGTGAGCTCCGAGTGAGGGAAGTCCAAGTTTAGGCACAGGGATGACGACTGCTAAGGACAGAGAGCCAGTCGCAGGGCCAGAGCGCCAATCCGTTCACTGGCTCGGGTCGGCCCACTCCAAGCCTTCAAGACGGGATCAGGTTTGCACCTCTGCCTCCGTGTGTTATAAATCTAGTGGGTGATGTGGGGGCCTCCTGCCCAGCATCCTAGGGCAAGACTCAAAATTCAGGTGGAAGCATCGGAGACAGAAGCCTTGTGTGTAGACAAGCGAGGTCACTGGGGCAGCAGGGTTTTCTGGGCAGAGGTGGCTCTGGATCCCGTGGTGTGGCCTTGGCTGGTGGGTGTACAAGTGTCCCATGGCAGGCTCACCTGGCTGCGGCTCTGAGAGTTGTTTGTGACCCTCAGCCTGGCATCAGTGATCGTGTTTGGGCCCATGTCCCTATGTTCCATCCCGTTCTGCTCAGCCCAGGTCCATTCAATGCTGTGGCCCGAAGCCCGTCATGCGAGTGAGGCACGCCAGGCCAGGAGGGTGAGGAACCCCCCGAAGAAGGTGTCAGTGACCAGAGACGGTGTAACAAGCTGGCAAGTACATCACTTGCCCACAGGAACTGTAGTCCAATCTTCTTAGCTCTGCCACTTGCTGGGTGGCATTGAGAAAGTCACCAGACTTCTCTGAACCTTAGCCCTCTACCCATAAAATGGGAGTTTTAATTTGCACCTTACAGAGCAAATGCCACAACAGAAATCAGACTGAAAGAGATGTAAAATTATCAATGGAAACAACCTACATGTTAAATTATGAGATACTTGGCAACAAACTGGCATCATCACATAAAAGCAGGCAGGGTCTGCAGCTTCCTGCAAAAGGCAGGTGGGAGCAGATCTGAATGAAATGTGACCTGCCCTCCAGCTGCAGGTGACCCCTCAGTCAAAACTAGGGTCATGGCCACGCCTTATGTGGTCACGCCCAGGAGGAGGTACTTCCCGGACAGAGAGGAGATGCAGCGGCAAAGGTGACCTGGCTCTCAGCGCCTGTCCCAAAGAGTCCAGGCTCTCCAAGTAGGAGCCTGCAGGAGGCAGCCACAGCCTCAGGGAGAGAGCAGGAGAGACATGACGAGTCGCAACTGTCCCTAAGACCAGCCCCCAGCAGACATCCCGGAAGCAATCGGGTCACCAAGGACCACGGAAGGAAAGACGTCCACGTGGACACCACGCCTTTCCGTGCAGAATCCTAATGCCTGACTGGAAGTGACGGGGGTGACCTTGGCTGAGATGCGCAGGCCCTGCAGCCCTGGGCTGTGTGTCCTGGCTGCTGGGGACAGAACGGGGGAGTCACAGATTCAAGAAGACAGCAAGGGGCAGGCGGGGAGGCCTCTGGCAGAGACACTGCACTTCACCTCAAAACAGATTAGCCTTCCCAAAGCCAGACATGGTTTTGTCTTTAGGGAGTTATTTTCTTACCGATTTTTTAGATGGAGATAAAATTCATATAACATAAAATTTACTATTTTAAGTGTACAATTCCGTGGTTTTTAGCTGTATGGTGCAGCCTCAGCACCATCCAGTCCCGGAACACGTTCCTCACCCCACGTGGAAGTCCTGCACCCGTCAGGAGTCACTCCTCACCACTCCCCAAGTCTCAGGCAGCTACCGATTTATTTTCTGTCCCCGTGGATCTGCCTGTTCTGAGCGTTTCATACAAATGGAATCAGATAATACGTTAACACGTGGCCTTCCGTGTCTGGCTTCTTTCACTTCACGCAATGTCCTCAGGGTCTGTGCACACGGCGGCCTGTGTCAGTAACCCACTCCCCCCCTTCAGGCGAGTGACACGCCGACACATGTTCACTCCTCAGCTGACACACAGTAGGTCGGGTCCATATTCCGGCTGTGAACGGTAATGCTGCTAGGACAGTCATGTACGCATTTCCACGTGTGCCTACGTGTCCACCTCTCTAGGTACACACCCAGCAGGGGAACTGCTGGCTCGCGTGCCAACTCTGCGTTTAGCGTTCCCAGGAACTCCCAGACCGTCTTCCCCGTGGGCAGCCACGTGTTGACCAACACCACCAGCACGGCTCAGACGGCAATCTCTGTCCACGGCGGTCACGGTCTCCTCCTCCTGACCTGGGTGAAGTCCGCGGCACCCGGGCTCCTGAGGCAGGTACACTTCACCCCAACACCTGTTCCCTGCCAGCCACCCGTACACAATTTTAGGGGAAAACAGGATTCCTGAGGATGGGGTCCCCAGGTCTCAGCTGGGCCACTGTCTCCTTCCAAGAGGCTGCATAGAAAGCCTGACCACAGATGCAGAAACGAGACCAAGTGTGCGCTTCCCGTTACGACAAATTGGTTCTCTTTCCCAGACTATTAAAATGACAAGGGTCACCATGGAGCCAGGCACAGCCAGTGTCCCCAGGAGGCACCAGATGCAGGTGCTCTAGAAACGCTGTCTCCCCGCTGGCCTGTCCATGGGATGCTGACAAGAGCCAGTGATAGGAATGGACACCTGGTCCCAGGCAGTGAGGACACAGGCCAGAGTCCCCCGGAGGACAGAGCGAGGGAAGACAGGGGACAGCCCGGCTCAGGATGCTCCTGGAGGGCAGCCACCTTCGCAGGGCCTCCATCCTGCGTCACAGTCCTCATTTGAGCTAGTTTTACATTACCTGAAAAGCTGACTGTCATGCCTCTCTCTGGTCAGGGGACGCTGACCGGGACCACCTGCCAGGTCAGCATCCCCGACCCTCCCTCACTGACAGATCCAGCAATGCTCTGTCGCTCTGCCTCCTGCAGGAACCTGGATCTCCTGGCTCCCGTCCGCTCCTCTAGCTGGCTTCCCGCACAGCGTCGGGGAGCAGCAGTCGGAGGCCAATGTCTCAAGAGGGAGAGCTTGGCTGGGGAGAGCCCATCCTGGACCCCCGAGAGAGGAAGTACCCCCGAGTCCTCTCACCTCGCTTGTTAGGACTCAACTTGAAGAAGTCAAGTCAGCTGTCCGAAGGTTTCTGACATGCAGGTGGAAAGCACCATACCTCCAAGGAGGAAAGTTCCAGAAAGAGACAGGAATAATGCCATGCTCCCTCCCCACACCTCCCAAGCCACCCTAATGTGCACCCTGCTTGGTGTGGGGGAGGTGTGCAGGGTCACTCGGGGGCCGGGGTGGGTCCCACAGGCCACGTCCAAAGTCACTTACGGGCATCTGCCGACACTTAGGAGGAGAGAAAGACCCAGTTAGCCTGATGCCTCCCGGGCTGGGGTCTTCTAGGGAGGAAAATCCACGATCAGCACCAAGTTCTCGTTGGCCCTGTCCCCACCCAGATGGGAAGCAGGTCCGATTTCTCTCCGTGTGCCCCGCGCCAGCCCCGTGTGGTACGCTCATCCCTGCGTGGGACCCTCGTGTTTCCCAAAGCAACCCCACCACAGGCGCAAGGGGAAGGGTAAGTACACGAGCACTCCAAAGCATGCCTGCTCGCTCTGACATGAGAGGAGGCCGTCCACACAGAGTTCTCTGTGTCTGGAACATGCACAAGCAATTTTCCTCCCTGGGGTCCTCCTTTCTGGGCGGTCACACTCACAGGACAACACCTCGATGGGCGGAAACGTCTCCACGTGCACGACTGCATTCACGTGGCCCAGAAGCCCCTCTGAGCGTCCAATTAAGTGTCACTCTGAGTTTCTGCCCGACCGTTAAGCAGCCCTTGTTAGCTGCACGGCTCCCTCCAAACACATCCAGGGAGGGTCTACACTGGAAGGCGCCGTGCACATGCCATTGGGTTTGGAAGGAATCACAGCAAAGAGTAACAGAAACAGATATTTAGAGAAAACAGGGAGCCAGCAGCTCCTCCCTCCTCCCCGTGCCTTTGACAGACAAGTAAATGACATTACTTTCATATCCACAGCTACGGGACACAGCAAAATTACACAGCTTTGCTCTGTGTGCCTCCAAAACACCAGCTTGCCACCTAGGTGATAATTCGTAATATGATAAAAATGTCAACAGTTTCAACAAGAAAGAAAGAAAAACCGGGACAATCTGCATTCAACCAACACCTTAAGTTTTATTTCTGACAGTCTGAGACGGGCAAAACCTCCTATGTTAGAAGCTTTATCTGCTTGTTTTAGTGAATTAAGTTCTCTCTGATTTCTCCCTTGTTCTTTCCAAGAAAAGGGGAAATCAGCAAGTTTCCCATCTACTTTCGGTGCTTTGCTGAAACGCTAGCAAACTTTCATCCATGAAGCAAAAACGAATCCACAGCAAAGGGCAGTAACCGAAACCAGAGCCACCCGCCTGGTGACCGACGTCCCTCCCTCAGCCAGGTCGTCTGGTCCCTGCGTCCGAAATCTGCACAGCTCTGACCAGTCCTCAGCATGGCACTGTGCCCGGAGGCCGGCTCTGTGCCAGGCCTTTCTGGAAAGTGACATACACAGGAGTCACTCGTGTGACTTCGGGCTCGAGAGCTGAAGGAGGACTGAACGGATTCCTCTGCGTTCCTGCCTGCTCTTGAGTTCGGCTTGCCTGAATCTCAACAAATTCCACTGGAAGAAAGAATGGAGGCCTATGGATATGCTGGAGCCATCTGAGGGCTCCTGAGGAAAACTTTTAAGGCCTTAAAAAGCCTAAAATCCAAATGTGAAGAAAGCTGCCCTGAACATCCAACTGGTCCAGTGCCATCATATTTAAACCCAAGCGGGGCACAGGTGTGGCAGGAAGGTGCCCAGGAGGGACCTGGGCTTGAGGCAGGTGTCATCGGGTGGGCAGGATGTGCCAGGGCAGGAGCAGCCACCCCAAGAAGGAGGGTAGCCCCAGCAGAGGTGTCAGGAAAGGGCAGAGAGGGGCCAGGCCAGCCCACAACTGTAACCTGACGCTGTTTTCCAAACCCAGACAGCTCCAGGGGATGCTACTGTGCTGTGCACCCAAGCATGTCTCCCACCCTACCTCCCCCAGTCCTGGCAGGTGCCGTGGATATCACAGATAGGTATAAAACAGCCCTCGGGACAGACGTAGCAAAGAGAAGCAACGGACAGTCTCTGGGATAAGAAACACTGGCTTGGAAGTCTGATTGCACTTCTCTCTAGGTGTGATCTTTGGTGAGTTAATGAATCTTGAGCCTCAGTTTCCTAATCTGTCAAATGGGTTTAATGCTACTCACCCTGAAAGGCAGGTTGGAGGCTTAATGAGATAGTATAGAAAGACACTCAGCACATCTCTGAGACATAAATGCTCAATAAATTGCATCTATTATGATAAATATAATAATCTGAGACAATTAGAATCCAATCCAAGCTGAGTGGACACATTTTATGTTTCCAGGATTAGGCATTTTAAGAAGTGAGATGTACTGTCACATCCACTCCATGCCAGGTAGAACACTTGGCCCTGGTGTTGGGAGACAGTCAGAATAAAGCCCAGTGCTTTGAATCAGATCCATGGTGCTTAGGAAACTCACTCCCAGGTTCCGGCTCTGCTCATTTCACCACAGCCGGGGGGTGGGGGGGGGAGTTGGTCAGGAACCAGCCCGCACTAGGCTGAGCCTGGGAGCCAGACGGCTCTGCCAACCCAATCCCAGGGCCTGACAAAGGTCTCTGTTAAGTCCCGAAAAGGACTTGACAATGAAGCAAAGCCGGCAAGGACTGTACCTGTAATGATTGTCCTAACCAAGAAATCACCTTCCTAACACCATGAGCAACCCCAGCACGGGCTGACCAGAACACGCTGCCCACTCCCTGCCTCTAGAATACCTGTGTGCGCGAGGCAGACCCAGGTGCTGTTTGGTGCTGAAATAACCCCAGAGAAGGGGCTTCGGTAAGGCAGGGACCCTGCCAAGCACAGCGTAGGACAGGGTCAGGCTTCCATGCCCGAGGGCACCACCGCTGCTTACCTGTCCACAGGTCATGCCTCCTCTCAGAGTCGGGGAACAGCCATGGAGCCCCTCACCAAGGCCGCACGACCCCACGCACGTACACACCAACACACACATGCTTACACACAGACTCGGTTCCTAAATCGTGTGCTTATTCCCAGAATCCACAAACTCCTAGGAGAGCAATAAAGCCACGCAGCAGCTGTCCCTTGTGGCAGAACAAGTACCAGATTCCAGTTCCGCATCAGCCTCAACTTCCTGGGTGGCCTTGCCTGAGCCCCCCTCTGCTGGGTGTGCCCCTGGACTATCTAACGCACACCTGCTCTGGACTTGGTTCCATTGAGAGAGCGCCAGGGCTCCATCCCAGGGGCCTGCCTGGCCCATGGCTCTATGGGAGGGGCTACAAACTTCCAGAAAGTCTACGCAGGATCCGGCGCACGCTGAGACATCCATTCTCCATGAAAGACTCTCATCAGATTCTCAAATGAGTCTGTGATTCCATAATAGGAAGAACAAATAGCTGGTTCAGACCTTTTCCAAGAGACCTTCTGACTGCAGCCGTCTGTCCGAGGGGTAACCACCTGCGGCAATCTGTGGTTCATACCCGTCTTGCCAGCCTGGAAAAGTCCTGGTTTTGCTGCTTTGGTTCTTTTCATTTGAAATAAAATCTATAGATTCACTGAATAGACATTAATATAATTTTATCCATAGTCACACTCATCTCACTTCTCTCTCCCTGGCAGACCGTATCTGCAAGCTTCCGGAAATCTGGCTGCCTTTGAGCCCAGATCGGTGGCCCTGGGTGCAGGGGACGAGGAAAGACCCAGGCTCCTGCGGAAAGAATGGAGGTCACTGCAGCTCCGTCCTGAGAAACCACATTCCGTACTGGACGGGGCTCCCCCCGCTCCAGGGATTAGCTCACTGGCCCCAGAGCTGAAGGTAAAAATACCACAAGGAACAGCGCAGAGAACGCGTGACCCGGCACCTTGACTCTCCTTGCCCCGGGGGATGGGAGGAAACACAGCAGCCTCCAACACAGACCCAGGAGGCAGGCAGGGACGCGTCCAACTGGATCCAGCAGCAGCGACAGGGCTGACGTTCGACTCCACAGGGTCCTGTTTCGGGGGCTCTCCAGGGCTGCAGGGGCCCTGGGAGTTTCCCTTTGCTTGCCCCCGATGACAGCTCCCAAGCTGCCCCCTGGCACGGAGTCCACCTGTATCCCCGGCACCCAGTCTTGGACTCGGTCCAGCACACACCAGCCATCTCAATTTCTTCTCTTTGTTAAAAACCACTTTTACTGAAATGAGCTCACACGCCACGCAATTCACCCACGCAAAGTGTGCCATTCAGTGGATTTTAGTAAGTTCACAGTCAATTTTTGAGCACTTGCATTACCTTAAAAAGAAACCCCACACCTTCGGCCCTCACCTGTCAATCTGTCCATCTCCCCACCCCATCTCGGCAACTACTCATCTACTTCCTGTCTCTACAGATCTGCCAGTTTGGGCCATTTCATATCAGTGGAACCGTACAACATGTGGTGAGTCCATTCTCCCTCATTCTGTTTTTTTTTCCATCTTTTGAAAAAAACTTTGCCCTTGTCCAAATCACCTCTGTCCGCAGTTCTTCAAGTTCCACGTGTGAATCACTTTGAAATAGGAGAAAGCCACACGCCTGACTCACCCTAGATTAGTGTCCACCTCAAAGCCTTTTTTTGTTATGTCCTTAGCTTTCACCAAGGTCAAGGGTACTTGAAAACCATTTTGGTTTTTTGCAAAACCCCACCCGAAAACACTGTGTCATGTCACAGGAAAGACATTCCTAGGTAAGAGCACAAAGAAAAATCTGCTCTTCTGCTGAACCGATGTCAGACAAGAGAATTCTGTTACCCCATCTTTCCCTTTTTGCCCTGACTGATAGGAAGCTCAGAAATAAATACCTCGTGTAACTGTAAAAACGTTCTCATCCTACAGGTTGGTCTTAGAGTCTCCTCACGGGCAAAGGGCAGTTTTACAGTGTGGCCTGCGGAAGAATCCCTTGGAAAGCCAGCTAAAAAGACAGAATCGGATTTCCTGCAGATGAGATTTTAGACTCTGCAATTTAACGAGATCCCCTCAAATGTTCTCAGGTCCGGCTTTAAAGCCAAAGCAAAATGTCACAGCCCTTTTCCTAGCACTTAGAAGACCTTTCGGAAGAAAGAAGTCTAGTTCTCCAGTTCCCCTGTCTTCACCCTCACCCAGTGAGCACCCACGAGCACTTCAGGGCTGCAGGTGCCGCGGTGGAATGCGCACGCGGGCAGTGACTGCTGTGACATGATGGAGCAGCCCCCGGCTGAGATGGGAGGATCTGCATAATGAGCAGACAGAACATAGCTCTTCTCCCTAGACTTCATAAACTCCAGCTAAGGGGTTCAGCAGTTTCCATGAATAATTCAGTCTGCCCCTGGCCCGTGCCACCTCCTCAACATCAAACACCAGGGGTGGGGGTGGGGGACTGCAAAGTTTTAGGACGTCCCGCCATCGGAACCCCTGCTCCTGGCGGGAGAGGCTTCTTTCCTCGTTTCCCTCACTGGGCAGCAGGAGACGGGGCAGGAGACGGGGCACAGGGAGAGCGAGAAGGAGAACCGAGGGACACCAAGCTCGCTTCTGCAGCACCGCAGCCACGGGCAGGTCCCGGGAGCTCGTGGCTGTGGCTCTTCACAGAGAACACACAGAGGTGGAAACGGAGAACCTCGTGGGAGGGCAGGAACCTCAGCCCCCGAGGGGACAGGCATGGGGCCGCTCACAGAGCAGGGTCAAGAACCCAAAGTCTTGGTGTGACCATCAGGGACAAGGGATGTGCCCAAGGACAGTTCTGGAACCCCTGTGCTGACACTTCAAGTCCCCTGCCTTCTCATGCCTCAGTTTCCCCCTTCTGTAAAATGAGAATGATCCATTTCCAGTGTTAAAATCGGGGGACTGTGACCCATGTGTCAAGCTTCTCCCATGCCAATCCTGGGGCAGCCGAAGTTAACAACAGGAGAGAATTTCCCAGATCAAAAATGCAGACAGAAGGCAGGGGGTCAAAGGGGCAGGGGCTCTTGGGTACCCCCCACTCCCCAGGAAGCCGTGGTGAAGCCATTTAAGATGGCTGAGGTGCCACACACATTTGTGGAGGGAAACCCCACATGCACGAGACACTCTGGGGCATTTCCACGGGCAGCTGGGGTGCCAGCTCTGCCATCGAGTGCGTCCACGCTCACGCCAATGCTGCCACATCTTCCCTGGGTGAGCAGCCCACCGTGGAGGTGAACACACTGGAAACCCAAGGCCCAGACACACGACACGCCCCTCCTCTGTCCTTTCTTAGTGGCAAAGACTTGCAAAGTGACCCGATTACCGACAAGGAGAAATGCTGGATGGTGCCATGTGCGAGTTTTCCGTGCCTGCTGGAACGCACAACCGCAAACGGACGTCTCAAAGCAGCACAAATTCACTCTCCCCCTGGTCTCGAAGCCAAAGTCTGAAATCAGTTCCGCGGGCCTGAAACCCAGGTGTCAGCGGGGATGCTGGGGAGGATCCTTCCAGTGCCTGGGGCCTCTGGCATTGCCTCTGACTCATCTTCCCTCTGCAGTCAGACCTCCCTCCGCCTCCCTCTGACCCTAGGGACAGCATTCAGGACCCAACTGGACAACCCAGGGTCATCTCCCCATGGCAGATGGGGAGATTATAACTCAATCACATCTGCAAAAACCTCGCCCCGTAAGGGGCAGGTTCTAGGGATTCAGACTTGACATGTTTGGGGGCATTTGTCAGCCTACACTTACTGGTGGCTTTTCCTGGTACCTGCCAGGTCCCTTCTGGGAGATGACAGTGATGGAGGTCACCTTGCTAGCTCAACCCAGAGGCGGCCAGATTCTGCAGCTGCAGCCCCTTCATCCGGCCTATGGCTCAGCCACTGCCGTCCGGCCGACTTGAAGCTGCCCCACGGCCCCCAGGGGAGGGGACAGTCGCCTGCTCCCTGTCCACTGGACTGCACACCAGACTCAGGTCTGGACTCTGGGTAGAGGGGGCGTGCTGGAGGGCTTCTGCTCAGAGGCAAACAGCATGAGGACAGTGAGAACAGACGGTGCGTCCCCCTCGAGCCAGACTCCAGGGGAGAGGTCCCTCTTTGAGACCTGCAGCCCCCGGCCCACCATCGCACCCAGCTACAATCTGGCCTCACCCTGGCCCAGGGCTGAGTCTTGGGTGGAGCGAGCAGGCCACTCCCAGGACCGTCTCCCCACAAAACGCAGTCTCTGCAGTTCCCACCCACCTCGCCCACCACGGCCACGTGGACAGAGCTGCCTGGACGTGCCTGAGGCCCACCTCTCCCAATGTGCAGCCCCCACGCCCAGCTCAGCATCTGGCCGTGCCTCCCACTCGAAGGCTTGGACTCCCTGTTCCCTCCCACCCACCCCCCAAGAAAGCCCACCTCCTCACACTCTGGAATTCCCCATCTAACTGCAGCAAAAACGAGGACGCAAGCCAGCCCCCAGAGTCCTGAACAAAGCAATGCAGCCCTGGGGTGCACTCCAACTGCCCCGAGATGGGGCTCCTCTCCCCTTGCTCTGCAGGCAGGAGTGCAGACACCCAGGCATGGGTGCAGGAGGAAGGAGTGGGGCCTGGACTTGACCCCAGGCCCTGAGGTCTCCTGCTTCACCCCTCCACAAGCACCACCTGGATGGGCAGCCGGAGCACCATGGCTCAGCATGTAACAGCCTCCACGGGCTGGCTCTGTGCAACCTCACCCCCTCCGCCCTGGGGGGTGCTACTCAAACCCAGACTTCTTCCTGGCCTTCTCTGCATTAAAAATCCTCAATGGCTCCCTTGCCCCAGGAAAAAGTCCAAATTCTGAGCCATTCCAGGCCCTAAGGAGCTCTGCAGACACACCAGCTTTTGGCTATAAAGCCCTTCCAGCCCATGAAGTGTTGCTTTGGGAACTGCCTCAGATGCCTCCTGCTGAGGGAGGTTCCCAGGGCGCTTATGTTGTCTCTTACACTCACACACACAGATGCACACGTAAACACACACGCAGTCACACACTCAGACATTCACACGCACATCCACAGACATGACACACATGCACACATGACACACATGCACAGAGGCACACAGGCCTCCTCGGGGCACCGTCCTTTCATCTCCACATTCTGCTACGATTTCTCAGACTCACTCACCCCTGCCCCGCCGAGCAGGAAGGACACCTGAGATGTTGGCGTGTCCGTGGTGCAGGAATCAACAAATGAAGAATCAGGGGTCTCCCTGGCTCCCACTCACCCCTGCAGGAGCAGGGGCCACCCAGGCCGTCCCCTCACGGCTGGACCCGTGAGCTCTGTCCCATTCACTCGCTGCACCGCAGGCCTCCCCAGCACGGCGGAGCGACACAGCCGCGACTCTTGGCAGCCGCCTCTGTGCCACTCCATAAACACCGGGACTCCCTCACCCCTCCATCCCTCGATGCAGGAAACACAGCTCGCTCCAATCTTTCGCGGCCCTAGGTAACACCAGTGAACATCCTCACGCTCACGACTGCACCTTACTCTTCCTTCGAGATAAACTCCCAGGGGTAGATTTTTGAATCAAAGAGGTGACCATTTTCCTGTAAAACACAGATGTCAACACACAGGCAAGAGGAAAGTGTCGACTCTTGGCCAGAGAATTTCTTCTTTGATCATCCATGGAACCATGTGGGGCATGAGACCTAAACAGCCTTTCTCAGCTGGAAGTCTTGTCCTAGGATCCGACTCCACAGGGGAAAGGCCCTGTGGACACACCCAGCAGCCGCCCGTGCTGCCCCCACAAACATGCCACCCACCCTCGCCGGCTCTTGTGAGCCTGCCACCTCCCACCCACAGAGGAGCAGCTTTGCAATAAGCAAACAGTATTAATCGTGTTTTCATTTTCTGTACCTTAATGACGCTGTGACATCTTGGGAAGACCTCACAGACCAGGGGAGAGTCCACCCCTCCCAGGGCTGGCTAACTCCCAAACACAGTAGCGGCTTACTGGGGAGCACACCTCTCACGAGCAAGCCAGCGCCTGCTCCCCAACTCCCGTGCACCAAGCCGATGCCCCCCTCACCCTAAAGTAGCCCTGGGCCAGGCACCAAGCAACAGGAGGCTGCCCCTACAGCCCAAGCCCACCAGGATTGCTCACGCCAGCCAACCCTGAACTCCCCTGCCCTGCCCCATCTTTCCCGCAGAAAGCCCATAAAGGCTCCGTCTCTGCTTCCGCCCAGTCCTGCTCTGCCTCCTGGCCTAACCCAGGACTTCCCTGTGGCCTTACATGTAGTGTGCCATGCCCCTGCTCTCAGGCGATGTAAGGAATGAAATCTTTCAATGGCATGGTCCTCCATAAATTAAAGTCCTGTGGGTACAAATAAGGCACAGAAGGAGCAAAGAGACCATGACGTAGGTGAGCAGGCCCCGCCAGCTCCCCTCTGGCACACACAGCTGCAAAGCAAGAGCTTCCTGGGGACAGCATAGCATATACAATTACGTACAGTAGGTAATACTTGGTAATGATAATAAACGACTATGTTACTGGTTGGTATGTTTGCTATATGTGTAAACACACTTAAGGATAAGTTTTTATCCTTAGAGGGTACTTATTTAAAAAAAAGTTAACTATAAAGCAGCCTCAGGCAGGTCCTTCAGGAGGCATCCAGAACACGGCATGCAATCACAGACGACAGCTCCATGCGTGTTATTGCCCCTGAAGCCCTCCCCGTGGGACAAGATATGGAGGTGAAGACAGTGATAGGGATGAGCCTGACCCTCTGCAGGCCTAGGATACCATGTGTGATCATGTGCTAGCTTTTTCAAAAAAAAAGTTTAAAAAGGAAAAAACAAGTTTAAGAATTTGAAATTAGAAATAAGCTTATAGAATAAGGATATAAAGAAAAATACTTTGTACAGCTAACAACGTGCTTGTGTTTTAAGCTAAGTGTTATTACAGCAAATTTTTAAAAATGTAAAAGTTTAGAAGGTAAAAAAGTTACAGTAAGCTAAGGTTAATTTATTATTGAAGAAGGAAATTTTTTTAATAAATCTAGCACAGCCCAAGTGCACGGCATCTGCAGAGTCCAGGGCAGTGCGCGGTGATGTCCGCGGCCTGCACCTTCACTCACCACTCACTGACTCGCCCAGGGCAACCTCCACCCCTGCAAGCTCCACTCATGGGAGGTGCCTGTACAGGTGTAACGTTTATTATCTTTTAGACCACATTTTTACTGTACTTTTTCTATGTCTAGCTATGTTAAGATGCACAAATGCTTGCCCGAGAGTATCCAGCACAGTTCGATGCCGTGCGGTGTGCAGCGGAGGAGCAACAGGCACGCAGGGAGACTAGGTGTGCAGGAGACTGCAGCATCTAGGTCTGTGTAGTGCACTCTGGGACGTCCACACAATGAAGAAGTTGCCTAAAGACGCATTTCTCAGTATCCCTATTGTTAAGCAACACATGACTACACTAAAACCACTGGATTGTATGCTCTTTAAACAGGTGAAGTATATGCCATGGGAATTATATCTCAATAAGGCTGTTTGTTTGCATGCGTGTTTTTAATACTTGAATCTGTGGTGCCTAATGAGCAGGTGGGGGCAGGGTCTGGCAGGTTCATCGCCACCTACTCACCAACCACCTGTGCTCATCACACAGCGCGCCTGGGGCCTGATCTCCATGCACTCCAAGATCTCTTCAAGGGAATGGGTCACATGAGAAGCCAATGACCGCCTGAATCAGATCACGTTACAGGACAGGTATAACTGGAGAACTGGCATAACTATCTAGGAAGAAAGCCCCAAACTCACTGTTTTGCCAAACAACCAAGCCTTGTTCTTGCAGCATCACTAGAGACTGTGCCTAAATGCCTCCCTCTTCTTCAGCCCCCAGCAGGGACGAGTCCCCAGAGCAGCCTTCTCTGCAGGGCACTCAGAGAGGATGGCGTCTGTGCAACCCCATATGTGGTCAGCATCCTACACAGACATCACAAAAGAAAGTCACGGAGCTTAACCTAGACTCTGTGGGCAAGCTGCATGTGGACACCATCACACAGGATGCTCTGAGCCCTGGGATTTGGAGAAGCCAGGTGGGGAGTGAGCAATTTCTCAGAATCAGATCAGAGAAAAGCCTCTTGGTTCTCAGCACTGCGACATGATCTTCTAGAACAGGAGTTGGCAAACTTTTCTGCAAAAGGCCAGCCAGTAACTACCTTCACCTTTGCAGGCCACAAGGTCTCTGTCACAAGGAATCAGCCCTATCACAGACAATGTCACAGACAATATGGAATGGATGAACGAATGTAGCTGTGTACCAATAAAGCTTTATTTATAAGAGGATGAGCACCGCTGTGTGCCAATAAAACTTTATTTACAAAAGGCAACCCAGATTGGCAAAAGGTATCTGCAAATCACACATCTGACCGAGGATTAATACCAAGAATATATAAAGAACCCATACAGCCCAACAACAAAATAACAAACAGCCCAATTCAAAAATGGGCAAAGAACCTGAATAGAGATTTCTACAAAAAAGATATCCAAATGGCTGATAAGTACATGAAAAAATGCTCTACATCACTAATCATAAGAAAAATGCAAAACAAAAAAAAAAATAAAAAAGAAAAATGCAAACCAAAACTACAGTGAGATACTATTTCACACCTACTAGGACAGCGAATACAAAAAACAAAAAAGCAGGAAACAGGTGCTGGTGAGGACAGAGAAATCGGAGCCCTGTGCGCTGAGGGTGGGAGTGTGGAATGGCGTTGTCGCCATGGCCAATAGTACGGCAGATCCTCAAAAAAGTAAACAGTTACCGTATAATCCAGCAATTCTACTTCTGGGTATGCACCCAAAAGAAACAAAAGCAGAGACTTGAAGATATTTGCATGCCCACGTTCGTAACGGCAGTATTCACAGCAGCCAAAGGGTGGCAGCAACCCAAGCGTCCACCACCGGACAAATGAATGAACACGACGGGGTCTGCAGGGGCCGTGGGGTATTACTCAGCCTGGAACAGAAATGGAGTTCTGATACGTGCCACAACACGGATCCCACTGAAGGCAGTGACTGACTGAAGTAAGCCAGACCTAGAGGACAAGCACGGTATGATTCCACTTGCATGAGGCCCCCCGGGTAGCCCAACCCACACATGCAGAAAGTAGACGGGTGGGTGCCGGGGTGGGTTCCAGGAACGGGGAGTTGGTGTTCACTGGGGACAGAACTTGGGAAGATGAAACGATCCTGGAGGCGGGTGGCAGCGATGGCTGCACAACAATGCGCTAACAACTACGGAGCTGCACGCGTAAAAATGGTTAAAAGAGTAAATTTTATGTTTTATGTACTTTCCCACAGTGAAAAGAAACACAAAATTTTATTTGCAAAGACAGGCCACAGGCAGGACGCTCAAGCGGCACACTGCCAAGCTCTGACTGCGAGCAAGATGCTCGGCTCCGGGTTGGAGAGAACGATGCGGGTGGGTGTCCGGGCGGCAGCAGAGTCCTCCTCCCTGCAGACCCCTGACGCCTGCCTCAGCTCCTGCAAGACCACCTGAGGCCCCAGAAATCCTCTTCTGCCGCCTGATTAATCACCTGGGGGTCTCTGATTACACCCACTGCAAGTGGAATAAATAATTTGAGACAGTAACAAAGAACAGGAAAGCCAAATCCTCCAATTCACCTAATCTAACATACGGAGCCATCACTGAGAATGTGCAACATTGTCATCATTTCCGTTACTCCAAAGAGGAACCCTGATGCCGCTAATTCGCGACATCCCGCCTAACAACTAAATTACCCCCAAGGGTAATTTTCCATTTTTTCTGAGTGGCGGTGGGAGGCGATCAGTACACAAGGTCTGAAACCCAGAATCCACTGTAAAATGACACTGCAGCCTTGGTACGGGGGACAAGCGTGGTGGATGGCGGCCACCGGAAGGCCCTGAGGAGCAGGACCTTGGTGGCTTCCATTGGGGCAGCACCGGGACACCGGTGGGTGCGGAAGAAGCTGCTGAGGGGAGGAACAGAGCCCAGATGAACCTCGCCCGATCGGCAACTCTGTCTCCAGGCTTCACTGCTGGGGGCCCCCAGAGCATCAATACCCCGGAGGATGATCCCCCCACACGCAAGAGCCACCATCCTTCTTCCAGCCAGGAAGCCCTGGGCAGCAACTTGGAGATCTTATCTTCCCAGTGGACACACCACCCTTCTTTCCTGAGATCACCGACTGTGTGGCCAAAAGGGGCCCTAGCCAGAAAACCAAAACTAAAATAAAGTCACTCCCAGCCTTTGTGAGCTGCCCAGAGCAGCTTGTCCCTGTCCTCCCTTCCCCTTTCACGGCAGCGACCACCGTCACAGGGATGATGCTCTGAACCAAGTGCGCCCACCTTGTGAGCCAACAGCAGTTCCCTAGGAGCAGGCTTCATGCCCCACCCCGACGACAGATTTCAAGAACGACAGAGCAGCACAGTAAGTATTGTTATCTTATCAGGGACCCCATCGCAGTGACAAGTAAAGTTCATATCAAGTGGCCAAGTGTCCTCACCCATGAAGCCACCCAGAGACAGTGGGAAGGGCTGGGTATGAACCCAAAGGCCCAGGAGGCTGGACACAGATGCTCTTCCAGATGCAGAAACAGTCACCGCCTCGGGGATTCTGAACGCTGTGTCCCGCCGCTGGCTGGGAATGAACAGCAAGTCCCAAGTCCAGGCTCAAAGGGGGCGGAAGGCAATCGATTGCTGACAGCACCCTGTGGTTCCAGTGCCTGCACGGACACTCGCTCCTTCCCTCCTCCTCGGTGGACACGGACAAATCTCCTCCCCTCTCTGAACCTGCTCCTGCCTCTAGATTAAAGGGGCGGACCACCTTGCCTACTAGAGTTGCACGTTCCCGTACACATGCATGTGACAACTTTGATTGAGAGCCACGATGAACAGGAATCACGTGTCGAGCCAGGAGGTTCCTAACGAGGGACTGGCACTTAGCACTGGTCGGAGACATGAGAGCATGTGGCAGGCAGGTTCTGCCCGCTCAGCCGGGACAGCTAGGGGTAGCTGGAGCCCTGTCACCACTGCCCCCAGGAGAACACCTGTCCACACAGGGTGGGGGACAGCAGAGGCCAGAGAGAGAGCTCAGAGACTTGGGGGGACCTGGAGTGCAGAGAAGGGCTTGAACAAAAGGAAGGAGAGGACCCACACTGGACTTCAGATGGGGCTGGTGGGTGGTGGGGCAGGAGGTGGCCCTGCATCAGAGTGGCCCTGGGGCAGCAGCTCTGACCTCCCACCCCTGCCTGCCGTGTGTATAGTGATCCCCAGGGCACGCAGTCTCAAGGGGCAGGGGGAGCCCATCACACAATCAGCACATAAACAGACAGAAGCATTTTCATGATATAAAGATTTCACGGGGGACGATCAGGAACAACTGTCTAAAAGAGCCTCTTAGGCAGTGGACAATGCAAAAAGGGGGCTAAGAAACTACCAGGGGGTCTGCCCTCATGGTCCCGGCACACGAGGCCATGCTGAGAGGCAGCGTCCTGCACCAGGAAGAGCCCGGGGTGTCGGCCAGGCTAGATCCAGCCACTCACCACGCATGTGCACGAGTATCTAACTGCTGGGAGCCTGAAAACGGTGACAACGTCATCTTCTGCACAGAGTGGATGGTAACAAGGGTGGACACTGATGAGATATTCAGCAAATGTCAATTTCAGGCACATATTGCCGGTGAAATGATGCCAGTGAGGCACACAGTAGGTGCTCAATAAAAGGGACGCCAGGCACTAGACAGCAAACTGGATCCTGCAGAGTATAGGGCCCTGGGCTGCGCTGCAGCCTCCCCACACCCAGGCACCACAGATGCACCCTGGGCCGTGTGCAAACGGCGGGGAGGAGCTTGAAGCGGCTCCGCCACTCACCTGTCTGCAGCCCACTGCCTGGGTGCAGCATGGGCCCCTCAGAGCAGAGACCACCCCAGAGCCAGAGCTGGGGCCTTGAGCCACCATCCCATGAGGGCCCTCAAGGTCACACTAGCTGCACCAACGGGCAGGTCTGTTTCCCCAGCACCAAGGACAACCCCATCCACCCTCTTCCCACCCAAACACAAGCACACAGGGCCTGGCCACATGGAACTGACTGTCCTCTGACCATGGCACAAAGGGGGCAAGAGGGACCACAGGTGGGCAGTGGCCACTGGCTTGCAGATCACAAGGACAAGGAAAGCGTCCTAACTCACCAGAGGAGCCCCACAGAAAGGCTTCCTGGAGCAGGAACGGTCTGCACTCGGGCTGGTCAGGGCAGGGCAACTGGAGACACTTCCGGACCTGAGAGGAGACAAGACCAGAGCGTGGTCAGACGGAGGCTGCCGAGAGGCACATGTTAAAACATCATGTAGATCCTGATTTTTTTCTGAGCTAAAAACCACGGACTGCACTTCTGCTTCGAGGCAAATGGCGTAGACGCACTTCTCCCTGTTCCTCACACAAACCACAGCCGGACACCTGGGACGTGGCACACAAAACAAACGGAAGACCCTGAGGGGTGGACGGGAGGCGGCAGAGCAGCTGGGCACAGGGGGTGAGGTCTCTGGGTTTTCCTCTTGCCTCGCACACCCCAGCAGTGGCACTGAATAAGCCAGCGACCCAAACACCAACAGGACTGGGGGGAAAACCATACAAGAGTGTGTGCCTTTTAGTCGAAGGACCAGGAAAGTAGCCCCAGCAGCAAAGGCTGAGTAGGAGCCTAGGTCTCCACCTCGTGTGGCTGTACCGAGGCACCCAATCCCTGCCAGGGCCGTGTCAAGGAGGAAACTGGGACATTCATCACCAGGCAGTAGCAAATCCACCCTTAATCCCGACATTAGTGAGGCTGCGTGGGGAGGCTGGATCTCCTTAGCCCCTCGGCAGTAACAAGGCACGACCTCACCACGCTGGTCTGCAGCCAGGAGGATGGGTGCAGAGTCGGGGCTTTCACCACTGCCCAATGATAACAACCCCCCAGTGTCAATGGGACCTGCAGGGAGCCAGACTCCCGCCCCCCAGCAACAACAAGGAGCCTCCCAACTTGGACATCATGGAGGCCAGTTGGGGAACCTGCATGTCTACCCCCACCTGGCAGTCACAAGGCCAGCCCCCATCACCCCTTCCCTCATGGAAGTGGCATCAGACAAAATTGGCTAAAAAAAGGTTTAAATAAGATCCAGAGTCTCACAAGGTAATACAAAAACGTCCACATTTCGGTAGAAAATCACGCCTCATACCAAGAGTCAGGAAGATCTCAAACTGAAAAAAGATATCAGTGGATGCCAACACTAGGTGACAAAGAGGTTAGAACCATCTGATGAGCTGAAGGTGGTCGTGATAAAAATGCCACCATGAGCGATTACAAACACATTGGAAAGGGATGAAGAAAACAGCCAGCCTCACAAAAGAAACGAAATCTCAGCAAAGAAATCAAAGATATAAAGGACCGCCAAATGGAAACGATAAAAGTAAAAAATACAGTAACTGAAATGAAAGTTATTTTATTTCACAAGGAATCTACAAAAAAAAAAACCCAGAAATAATAAATGAGTCCAGCAGGGTCACCAGACCATCAGATCAACATACTAAAGTCAGTTATATCCCCATAGACCAGCAATGGAAATGTGGACACATACCATTTACACTTGCTCAAAAAAATGAAATATTTACATGCAAACCTAATGAAACGTGCAGGAACTGCATGCTGAAATCCACACAACGCTGACAAAATAAATCAAAGAAAATCTAAATAAATGGACAGATACCCCCTGTTCATGGATTGGAAGACTCAACACAGGAAGTCAGCTCTTCCCAAACTAACACATAGGTTGAACACAATTCCAGCCAAAATCCCAGCTAAACTTTTTGTAGACACAGACAAGATTATTCTAAAATACACATGGAAAGGCAAAGGAACTAGAATAACTAAAGCAACTTGCAAAGGAAGAATAAAGTGGGAGCAATCAGTGTTTCCAATTTCAAGATTTGTTATACAGTAATCGAGATGGTGTGGTTCTGGTGGAGGAACAGGGACACGGCAATAGAACTCAATAGACGGTCCACAAAAAGCACGTGCGCACACACACACAGATAAGCCCAGCTGATTTTGGACAGAGGTGCAAAAGCAATTCAGAGGAGGCAGGATCGTCTCTTCAACTAACGGTGCTGGAGCAATCGGATATCCATTTGCAAAATAATGAACATCAACCTCAGTTTGATGCCTTACACAAAAACTAACTAAAAATGAATCATGGATTCCATGGAATCATGGACTTAATGTAAAATACGAAACTTTTAGAAAGAAAATAGGAGAAAATCTTCAGGATCTATGACAGGCAACAAGTTCTGAGACTCAATGCCAAAAGGGAGAATCACAAACAGAAACCTTGATGAATAGAATCTCACATCAAAATTTAAAACTTTTGTTCCATGAAAGACCCTGTTAAGAGGATAAAAACACAAACCACAGAGTGAGAAAAAATGTTTGCAAACCACTATTTAACAAAGGATCAGTGTCTAGACTATATTAAAAACTCTCAAAAACTCAACAACGCAAAACAAACAACAATCCAATGAAAACACAGGCAAAAGATAAAGACATTTTACAAAAAAGAATATACAGATGGCACATGAGCACATGAAAAGATGCCCAATATATTAGCTATTAAATAAATGCAAATTAAAATGAGACATGACTGCACGCCTATCAAAACAGCTAAAATGAAAGGTAGTCCCACTAATTGCTGGTGAGAAGATGGAGAACCTAGATCACTCAGACATTGCTAGTGGAAATATAAAATGGTACAGCCACCCTGGAAAACAGCGTAGCAGTCCCTTAAAAATCTAAACATGTAACTCCCACATGGCTCAAAAACTGCACTCCTGGGCATTTATCCCAGAGAACCGAAGACTTATGTTCACACGAAAACCTATACACTACTGTTTATAGCAGCTTTATTTGTAACAGCCAAAACCTGCAAACCACCCATATGGCCTTCAACAGGTGAATGGTTAAACAAACTGATACGTACACACTATGGGATAGAATACCACTCAGCAACAAAAAGGAAGGAAATATTGATACGCGACAGCCCAGAGGAATCGATACAGGGTTACACTGAGGGGGGGAAAAGCGAATTCCAAAAGGTTACTTACTGTGTAATTCCATTTCTGTATCATTACTGAAATGACAAAGTTACAGAAATGGAGCAGAGGTGAGTACCAGGGGTTGAGGAGCTAGCGTGGTGGGAGGAAGCGTGTGGCTATAGAAGGTAACATGAGGAATGCCTGTGTTGACGGCAATGCTTGTCTTTTGCTTGTATCAGTGGATGCTCCTACAGCCTGGTCTTCCAAGATACTGTTACTGGGCAAACCGGGTCAAGGGTGCAGGGAACACCTCTGTATCACTTCTTATAACTGCAATGATCTCAAAAATACAGCTGACCTTGAATAACACGGATTTGAACCTCACAGGTCCACTGATATACACATGGGCCATCTTCTGCCTCTGCCACCCCTGAGACAGCAAAACTAACCACTCCTCCTTCTCCTCCTCCGCCTACCCAACGTGAAGACGATGAGGATGAAGATCTTTACGATGATCCACTGCCACTCAATAAATAGTAAAAATTAATATATTTTCTCTTGTGATTTTCTTAATAACATTCTTTTCTCTAGCTTACTCTATTGTAAGAATATAGTATACAATACACACAACATACAAAATACGAGTTAACTGTTTATGTCATCAGTAGGACTTCCAGTCAACAGGAAGCTACTAGCGGTTAAGTTGTGGGGGAGTCAAAATATCCATGGGCTTTGGGCTGTGTGAGGGGTAGGTGTCCCTAACCTCTACATTGTTCAAGGGTTAATGGTAAAAAGGTTATTTTTAAAAATACATTGTGGAAAACAAACAAACAAAGAACAGACATTTCACAGAGGTACGATATGACCCAGCAGTTCTACTCGTACACCTAAAATAACAAATCATATGTCCACACAGTGACGCATGCATGAGTGTTTGTGGCAGTACTCACTCACGACAGCCAAAAGGCGGCAGTACCCAAGCGTCCATCCACTGATGAATGAGACACAGTGTGGTCTAGCCACACAACGGAGTATTACCCAGTCACTAAAAGACTGAAGTGCCGACACACGCCATGACACAGACGAACCTCAGAAACGCTATGCCAAGCGAGAGACGCCAGCCACAAATGAACTCCTCTCGTGCAATCCCATTTATAAGAAATGCTCAGAATCGGCCAATTCTGAAAGCGGCGCGTGGGCTGCCAGGGCTGGGGAGAGCAGGGGAGACAGGACCAGGAAGCAGGGCTGATGGTTACGGGTTTGTCTTCAGGAGGTTGAGACTGCTCCAAAGTCAATTCTGATGGTTGTGCAATCCTGTGAATACACTAGAAGACACCGTGTTGCATGCCTCAGAAGGGTAAATCACAACGGTGTGTGAATCATATCTCAATAAATTGTTGAAGACATCCGTGGGTCGTTGCAGGAAATGTTAACAGCATCTACTGAAGAGCGATGCTCCTCCCCCAAAAGAAAATAACTAAATTATTGTACTATTTTAAAAGGTTAGCCTTCAGGTGTCTGTCTTTATTTTTAGAAGGGCTCATCACTCTCTCAGAGATTGAAATCATAATTGTGCAGTGTTCTGAAACAGCTCGGCAACCCTAAGAAAATGTCCCGGGCACAGAGTGGTCCCCAGCGCCCTAGGCTCTGAGCGAAGAGGTCCGTCCACACGTGTCGGACAGACCCAGCCAGACCCAGCCTGCCCGAGCCTCGGGGCCCTTTCCTGGAAGTCAGGGCAAGAGCAGTTTCTGGAGGCAACCAGCCTGATTCCAGCCTGGCTCCGCCCCTTAGCACTGTCTACCGATTCTAGCAAGTTCTGCATCCTCTTCTGTAAAGGAAATGAACGACCATGATCACCCCCAGAGCCCTGGGGATTAACGAGCACGTGTGGTGGGCTCTGCCACCGCCACGGTCACCCCATTATCAGAGGAAACATTGACACCCTCCCTTGTCCAGAAAGGCAGCTGGAGCAGCCCACCCCCGCCCCACAGGGCTAAGAACCCGATTCTCTCAAAAGAAGGGACAACAAATGTTCAAAAACTTGCACAGGAATGCTCAGAGCAGCACCATTCACAACAGCCCAAAAGTGGGAACAATCAAAAGATCCACCACAGACAGAAAGATAAACATGGTATATCCATATGACAGAATATTATTCAGTCATAAAAAGGGATAAAGCACTGACACGCTACCACGTAGACTGTCCTTCGCCGTGTTAATATAACAAAAAACACACTGGCTTTGTCCCTGGTTCCCAGAACAGCCGAAAGCCCTTGGAACTTCGTGAGTGGTAGGAATGAGCCCCTCTGATCCCACCTGAGCTTATGCTAATGAGGTGACTTAGGGTGAGGCCCCTGGACAGCTTTGGGATGAGGCTGGTCACCAGAAAGGCCAAGCCACCAGCCTCTGGGAAAGACGGGGGTGAGGAGGGTGCTGGAGATTAAGCTTCATGTTAAATAAAAATTCGTGCACAGGAGAGCTGATGAGCCTCCCAGTTGGTGGGAACATCCACGTGCAGGAGGGTGGCGCACCCCAGTCCCACGGGGACAGAAACGCCTGCACTCAGGACCCTTCTGGACCTCACCCCATGCACCACTTCATCTGGCTGATCACTTAGATCCTTTATAATATCCTTTCTAATGAACCAGTAAACCTAAGTAAAGTGTCTTCCTGAGTTCTGAGACCCACCCCAGCAAACTACTGAATCCCAGGAGGGGTGGTGGGAGCCCCTGATTTACAGCTAATCCGTCAGAAGCGCAGGAGACCTAGGACTTGCGATTAGCATCCGAATTGGGGCAGTCTCGTGGGACCGAACCCTTCACCTGTGGGAACTGATGCTATCTCCAGGTAGACAGGCTCAGAATCGAATCGAATCAGAGGACACCCGGCTGGCATCCAGTGTCAGAAGTGTGAGATTAAAGACAACTGTGTGTGTTTCTCTCACCCTTGAAAACACAATGCGTGAAAGCCGCCAGACACACCGGGCCAGCGCTGTAGGACTCCACTGATGTGACATGGCCAGCACAGGCAAGCCCAGAGACAGAAAGCAGGCAGTGGCCGCCTGGGGCTGGGGGTGGGGAGACAGAGCGACTGCCAACGGGCTTGGGGTTTCCTGTTGGGGTGAAGTCTAGAACGCTTGGAGTCAATTAGACTGAGGTGGTGGCTGCACAATGAGGTGAATGTACCAAATGCCACTGAATTGTGCACTTTAAAACAGTTAATTTCATGTTCTGTGAATTTTACCTCCATAAAAAAAAGTATTCTGAATAGCTCACAAAGGTTCAGAATCCACTTCATGTAGTGAGGGGGGCAAAAGCTGAAAACAGGGCAAAAGGCCAACATCTCCGGGCATGCAGAGGGGAGGGAAAGGCCTCTGATCTTCAGCTTCTGTCAAAAGCCACCTCCCGAGGCCCATGTGACACAGCCTGCTGGAGTGGCTCAGCGTGCACGGGCACACGCTTTCCTACACGTGCGCACACTGTGTCCATCATGCTGTCTACACCATCCATGAAGCCTGTGCTCGAACAAATGTGACTTCATTGGATCTGCCCATCTTCCTATAAGGAAACTGACCAGCAGGTGCCAGCGGCACAGCCAGGACCAGGAGGCCGCCTGACTCCCACCTCCATTCTCCCTCCCCAGCCTCCTCTGCTCCTCGGGCAGGACCGAGAGGGACATCACCGTGGACCTGGGACTCACAGCAGGGCTCCTCATTCTCCTTGCCCGCAGCTCGATGACCAGAGAGGGCAACAGTGCAGGCTGAAACTGGCTTAGTAACAGTTACCATGCAAAACTGTTCAGGAACAAAATTAAAATACCGTGGCATCAAAGCCTAACACGGAGACTGCACTGTCCAGTGTGATCTTTCTGAACCCAGCCGCGAGGGCAGCCGCTAGGAAGGAAGGACCTAGCATAGGCGCGACTGCGCCGAAATCCTGGCAGGCTGTCAAGGAACAGTTCCAGTCAGCTTGTGCCTCCCCGGATCTCCCGTCTTGGGAAGTCTTCTCCCGCAACGGCCCCGGACACGGTAATTCTGTTCCCTCTGGCCACGCTGACAAGACCAAAGGGACAGCAGCGATGGTGCCGCAAGCGGAGACTGAAGACCTGCGGTGCGCTGCAGCCTGCCCTCTTGCTGCCCTCGGGAGCCCGGCAGCCATCAGGTGACCAAGCCTGGGCCAGCCAACGGAGCCCACCTCACACGGCCAGCTTGCAGAACTGTGAGCTGCATACATCAGGGTTGGCAAATTATTGCCCACAGACCAAACCTGGCCCAAGCCTGTTTTTGTAAATAAAGTTTTATTGGAACACAGTTACGCCCATTCACTTACATATTGCCTCTGACTGCTTTTGTGCTATCATAGCAGCAGTGCAGAGAGAGCGTATGGCACGTCAGGCACAAATATTTACCATCTGGCCAGAAATAAACAGTCTATGCTTTGCCCTTTGTTTTGGGGTGGTTTGCTGTGTAGCAAAGGTTAACAAACACAACCCTCAATTTAATAGCTACTTGTAAGGTGGTGTCCTTCTCTCCCTCCAAGAGATCAGGAAGCCGGGGCGGAGCAATGAAGGGCCAAGTAACTTGCTCAAGGTCACGCAGCAGCGCGCAGAGGCAGTATCGGCAAAGCAGGGGTTAACCCTGGTGTGTCGAACACCAAAGGCCCAGCCCCGCACCACAATGCTGAATCAATACCTCCAGTGAACATCCTACCTCCCAGGCCCCTGCTCGTCAATAAAAGATGGCAGGATAAAATTTCAAATGAACAAAAGGCCATCCATGCCAGGAAAAGCCACCGAGGGCCGAGGAAGCCGACACGGCATAACACACTCCACTGCCCAGGCTCGGGTGGCGGAACGAGCAGCCGGCCACCTGGAGTCCCAGGGGACGGGGCTCTTCCCACGGGACACTCCCTGTGCTGCACACTCGCCCTCTCCCCTAGCACCTGCACACATGGGTCAAGCCACCAAGGCCACCAGTGTCCCCTGCAAAGGCAATAGACGCAGGGGTGCCACCAGATACCCCATCATGCTGAGCCCTTGAACCAGGTACACCACGGAGCCCAGGCCTGAGGCTCTGCAGAGAACAGGTGGCGGCTCACACCTGGTCCCCAGCATCCCCTGCTCTGCCTGTATCAGGCCAGTGGAAAGACCTGACAGGACAGGGACCTTACGAACTCAATAATCCACATGTGGCACATATATCTATACAGACAACGCATATATCACCAATAAAGACCATAAGAGCAGTCAGCACTACAGGGATGCTTACCATAGTCTCAACTGTATATAAATTATTCAATGTTCAGCCACCTGAGATACATTATTACCCACATTTTAAAGATGAGGAAACCAAGGCTCAGAGAAGTCAACTAGCTTGCCCAAGGTCACACAGCAGTTATGTTGGCAGAGCTACTGGCCACTGCAATGCCCCATCTACTGACAGGACACACAACATACAGTTAGGAGGAATGAATCCAAACGTTCCTCGAAGCCCAAAGATTCCAGGGCAAAATTCTCCAGGCAACTCACCTGTCACCACAGCCTAGAGAATACTAGGCTGGAACACGGTGACACTCATCTCTGTGGGGACAAAGGCACGGTCCAGGTTCTGGGGCTGCTTGAGTCCATCAGCAGAAGAATTGAAAAGCTGGACTTCTGCGTCCTCCCTGCCCCTCCCAAGCTGCCTCAACCTCCCCCAGAGGACGCTGGGAGAGTGGCCAGTCAAATGCAGAGTTGCAGGGCGCACATTTCATTAACAGGGAAGGGGCCACTAGACCTTACACAGTGGTCTTATTCTCAGAGGCCCAGGGGGCTTTGAGAAGGGCTGTCAACAGGTGGTCAGTAGGGGCTGCTGGGCACACCAGGAGGGGGCCTCGCTGGGGGGGAGGGGACAAAATGCTCCTGTTCCTTCCAGTTCTCCTGGTGAAAACACGTAAAGCACCCAATGGGCTCAAAGCCCCGGTCAACGCACCTCTCAGGAGCTCAGCTTCCCCTTGTGTAAAATGGACCTAAAAATACCTCCTCCCAGACAGTAACTGTGAAGACTCCATGAGACCAAATGTTATTTTAAATTTCCTAGTAGCCACATTTAAAAAATGAACGACAAAGACATAGGTGAAATTCATTTTCACACTATATTTTATGTAACACCAAATACACAAAATATTAGCATTTCAATATGCGGCAGTAGCCACATTCCAGGCGCTCTATAGCCACACGTGCCTAGAGGCCACCGCGCTGGACCACTTGCCCTGGGCCTGCGTTCCCTCATCTGGGGCCAGGTGCTGGTTCCCTCATCTTGCCGCCACGTGCCGGCTGGATGTGGGGAAGGGTCACGTCCCGCAATTTCTCCCACATTTGGGGTCAACCCTGTGCTAACCGATCCCTCTAAGCTGGCTCCTTTCTCAACCACCAAATGGAATAGTTTGCAGCATGGCTATTTGCAGTTCAGAGGAGGTATCAAAGCTTATTCTCAAGCAATTGCGAATAAAAAGTGTGGACTTAGAGCCAGGACCATAGACCAACAGGAGAGAAGAGAGAGCCCGAAAACCCACCCCCAGACTGAAAGCCGGATCCAGGATGGACCAGGTAGGAGAAAGTAGTCCAGCGGCTGTGGCCAGTCACCGTGCGCAGGAGATAAATTAGACATCTGCCTTACATGAGACAAATGCTAACTCCAGACAGATCAAAAAACAACAGAAAAACCAAATGAAGAGCAAAACATTAAAATTATTAGAAGAGAATGCAGTAGAGCACTGTATGGCAATGTGGTAGGAATGATTTCAAATCACACGCACACAGAATTAATTTGACCACATCCAAATGTAAAACCTCTGCGTAGCAAAAGGCTACTCACTGCAAGCAAAAGTGCAAAGTCCAGCCAAAGCAGGCCACAGTTGATCCAGAATACATAAGGAACATCTACAGATGAGTAAGAAGCAGACTAGGACCCGTCATAAAGATGGGCATATTCAGAAAGCAGAAAGCTGAGTGGCCGACGAACTGGAAGACACTCTCTAGAAATCAGACAAAACACAAGTTAAAACAAGACACCCTTCCCCACCCATCAGACTGGTGAATATCAGACGATGCCAAATCTAGCTACGGGTGAGGGGCACAGGCATATCTTACATGAAGCAGGTGGGATTATGACTTGGCACAACCCCCCGGAGAGCAATTTGACAACACCCAAGAAAGCTAGCCCCGTGCACACCAAAGGCACAGAGAGCAACCTCTCCTCCAACAACACACCCAGGGAAGCGCTGGCCCTGCAGGAAGAGTGCTCCCTGCAGCACCGTCTGAAAGAGCAAGACGATGAAAACAGCCCACTGTCCACAGGAGGAGGTGGGAGAAACGGGGTTAACCATTCCATGAAATAGACTCAGCAGTTACAGCGTATAAACTTGAGCCACATGATCAACGCAGTGTGGATTCTTTCAAGTAGCTAGTAATCAAGGTGCCATAAAGACAAAGCTTCCAGGCAACAGGAAGTGCCCTGACGCCCCTTCCCCTGCCCCCCACAGGCTGCCCCAGCCCCACTGGACCAACAGTGACTGCGCACGACATCCGTAAACAACTCGTTGCACAACCAGCCCACGTCTAAGATCAGGAGGCAATCAGAAGGCATCTGACTAGTCAATGAGCTACATGTTGCAGGAGATACTCTCCCCCGCTACTTTCTGAGGTCAGTGCCCTCAGGTCCAGCCCCAGGCCTCAAATAAGCCCACAAAGGTGAGACACCCCTACCAGGTTCCCAGGGAGCCACACCTTGTCCCACTGGTGGACACTGGACATGGAGAAGGATCATGTCCCACAATGTCTCCCACATTTGGGGTCACCCCTGTTTGTCCCGAGACCCAAGAAGAAAAGTGGGGCCTCCTTCCCTGGGCAAGCAGCTGGGGATGGGGCAAGTGGGCAGGAGATCTCAGCTTTGGAAACCCAAGACAGACAGGACTGGGCCCAGGCACTGCGTCAGTGCTTTCTGAAAGCAGGGACTTGAGACATTTCCATGCCCACGTTCACGGCCACTTTACCCACAACAGCAAAAAGGTGGGAGCACCACATGGTGGTAATGTTCTCCAGGGATCAGGGGGTTGGGGGGGGCAAACTCACAACTGAAGGACACGGTGAGCATTGTAGAGGGGAAGGGCATGCCTCTAACCCTCACCTGGGTGAGGCAAAGACATAAGGTGTAACCAAAATGTTTGTACCCTCATAATACCCTGAAATTAAAAAAAAAAAAAAGGTGGGAGCACCTCAAGTGTCCAGTGACAGAAAAACGGACAAAATGGGGTCTGTCGACACAATGGAATATCATTCAGCCTTAAAAACGAAACATTCCGACACATGCTACAACACAGAGGACGCCTGAGGACAACACGCTGAGTGAATTAAGCCAGTCACAAAAGGAGTAAGACTGCACGTGGTGGCCGGGCTGGGGCTGGGGCAGGGGAGCCAGTGTTTAGCGGGACGGAGCCTCCGTTTCGCAAGACGGAGGAGCTCTGAAGGTGGACGGCGGTGGGTTGTAGAATGTGAATGTACTTAAAGCCACTGAACTGGACACCTAACGATGGTTAAAAGGGTAGCTTCTTATATTATAGGTATTTTACCACAATTTTTAAAATCTTAAGTGAAAAAAGTGCTTTCACATCAATTTCCACTAAAGTCTTCATTCATCATTTATTGCTTCCCTCACCTCCTTCAAGTCTTTGCTCGAGCACTGCTTTCTCAGTGAGGCCCGCCCCGACCACCCCGTGCAACACCGCGGCCACCTGCACTCCAGTGCCCACCGCCTGGCTCTCCTCTGCTCCATGCTGTGTACCTGCTTCTTTCTGATCTCTCCTAATTGTCCTCTCCCCTGGCTAGCGTGTCAGCCCTACGAGGGCAGGAATACTGGTCTGTCTGGATCACTGCTGTATCCAGGAGCCTAGAGCAATCTAGCAGACATCCACAGGACGCTCACCCAAAGGCAGCAGGACACGCGTCCTTCTCAAGTGCGATGCTCTGGGAGAGACCACGTGCCAGGCTAACGGGCACAGTGCACACTATGCGGGTGATGGACATGCTTATAACTTGACTCAAACTGCACAAAAGCAATTCAGGTAACCACAATGTTTGTACCCTTGTAACATTCTGAAACTTAAAAACAAAATGTAAAAAGGAATAAACTATACCAAATAAAAAATGTTCTCCCACCATGAAGGATTGAAACTAGAAATCAATAACAAAAATCTTAGGAATGCACAAATATGTAGAAATTACACAATGTGTCTAAAAAGCCAAAGGGTCAGAGAACAAATCACAGAGAAATTAGGAAACACTTAGAAAGGGGTGAAAAAGAAGGCAAAAACATCAAAACTTATGGAATACAACTCATGCAGTGCTTAAAAGGTAATGTATATCTGTAAATGTGTACATTAAAAAGAAGAAAAATCTCGAGTCAATAACCAAAACCTACCTTATAAAAGTAGAAAAAAAGCAGCAA
>CAUYRT010031542.1:0-10406 GCA_963574885.1 Lepilemur ruficaudatus
GGAGAAGAATCATAAGTGCTTGTAGTGTGACTCTGTTTGCACATACTGGAAAGGTGGGTGCCCTGGGAATATGGCTATAAATCGTTTTTCTGTGCAAACTCTATTATACTGATTTAATTCCTTAATAAGAATACTAATTCTTATTCATATAGATGAAACAAATGAGACAATTAAGACAGGCTAATGTAAACCACAGCTAAATTCTGCTGGGCTTTTGCGTACACACTTGAAACTGTTGTGAGACAGACAGACAGGCATACACACACAGGTTCCAGGTTCTACAAAGTAATATAGAGATCACAGCTAGATTGCCACTATAGGTGACAATTTGAGAGATACCTTCCTAATGGCAATGATGAAGAGGCCTTTCCTTTAGGAACTTATAATTTCTGTGCCTTAGGGTGGGAATTTTCCTACTCTGGGAAAATAAAATAACTGGCAAAATAGGCCACAATTTTCTTCATAAGAATGTGGCTACGGTTATCCAGAAGCCAAGAATACAGTTATCTACCACAAAAGGCTGTTTGCCTTTTGAGATGCTACCTTGGTATTGTGCCTGCTGGAAAGGCCAGAAGCATTTATACTCAGGACCTTAAAATTATCAGATCTTTCTAGGGGAGGAGAATTGATTTGCTGAGTTGTGCTTTAAACCAATTTCTCTTTCTAAATTATGAGATTGCTTTTGATAAGCACTATTTAGTTTCCATATACACACACACACATATAGATGTGTCTGTATACAGTATATATGTTATGTATATGTTCCATTTATATACACATATATTTATGTTGGGGTGTGTATATATGTGTATGTATGGACTACTACTTAACTAATTCTCAGAAATAATACTTAAAAATGTCACATTATTCTATGCTTAGGAATTTAAATGGTAATCTGGAGACAAAGTAATTTTGGTGCTAATTTATGGATTCATAACCATGCAAACTTTTCCTCCCTAACTTTGAGACAACAGGTCTTATACCATTATCTAATACTTACTTTTTTTCTTATAAAAATTTCTTAAAGGCACATTCTGAAAAGAAACAAATGAAAACTTTGCCTTTCTCTATACATAGACACTTAGCTGTTTTCGTTTTTTTCTTCTTGAAGAAATAACTGGCAACTAAAATTGGTTCTTTCTCCTCAGTCAAAAAATGTTCTCAAAGTGCTGGAGGACTTTGTTGTTATTGCCTCACACTGCCTGAGAAACATTGTTTATTTTCCTTTTGGCTTTTGGTGGAACAACTAAGTACTTTTAAGGAAACAAAAAGGGGAAATTAGCATGAATGCAGGATCAGTTGGCAAGAAAAAAAATAACCCTAAAAATGTGAGGTCATAGGGGATGCATTACACCTATGCTTTGAATTTTATTTCTCACAAATTGTTATTTTTAAATGAGGACAAAGACAAGAGCCAAGCTTTTAAAAGTGGTGCTTGGACTGTAGAGTCTGATTTCACTAATCCATGAGGGAAATTTGAGAATTGGAAGAAGTTCTATTTGAAAACATAAGCTTTGTTTTGAGTGTGGATTTGAGGTTTGGGTTCAGTGGACAGGGTGTAGTGAGGACAGAGAGTGGAAACTTCTGAGGGAAGAAGCAGACAGAAGGGGAAAGCAAAAGGATGAGATGTGACAGTATTAGATTAAAGAGTCAGCCAGGCATGTTGGCACGTGCCTGTAATTCCAGTTACTGAGGGAGGAGGATCACTTGAGACTGTGAGTTCAAGACTGCAGTGTTCTATGATTGTGCCCATGAATAGTCACTGCACTCCATCCCGGGCAACATAGCAAGACCCCATCTCTTAAAGAATCACCCAGAGTCATTTCGTGGGAGGTCTCTGTGACCACCCAAGCACCAACCTTTCCTGAACTACCTCAGCCTTTCTTACCTGGTACCTTCTTCTCACCTTGTTGAGAAATATACTAATGTTGAAGTCTGCTGCTGAAAATGCCATCAGACACCTCCTTTTTTATTTTGCAATTTAAAAATATTTACTGTTTTAAAATAATTTTAGACAATGAGAATGCCATAAAGAACTTCCAAATTGATGAGAACCATGAGCGTGTAAATCTCAACAGTTGTATGAAAAGAGTATGATTGATTAAAAGGGAAGACCTCCTTAAAGATGACTAAAATATGTAGAAATCACAAAGAAATTTTAAAATTTAAACTTTTTTAGCAAACAAATGTAAGCAAGGTTGAAAGGAATGAAAGAAAGAAGGGGAAATGTTCATAATGTATGTGCCTGATCAAATGTCAATGTTTTTCAATGCTTAAAAGAATCTCTGGCACCTAGTGAAAAAGTAAACGTTAATAATTATTATTTTGCCTAATTTGTAACAAATTCATACAAGTTAATAATAAAACTATGAGCATTCTAATAAGATTATAAACAGGCAATTCACATAAAAATGAATACCTATGACCAATACACATATGAAAGGATGTTCAACTTCACTAGTCATCGAAGAAATACAAATGAAAGAAACAATGAGTTGTCATTTTAACCTTCCAAATTGGAAGAGATGAAAAGATTAATACTAGGCAGTGTTGGGTAGAGAGCAGAGAACCAAGAACTCATACACTCTGTTTGTGGGAGTAGAAATTGGCATAATTTTCATGAAAGGTAGTTTGTTGATATGTGTATCATAAAATGTGTACCTTTGTCCCAGTTCTCGAACTTTTAGAAATTTATCCTGAGGATATTTTGGACAATTGTGTAGAGATATATCAAAAGCTAACATTCTAAACATTTAAAATATAATTACCTCCTTTAATTGTTACAAAAATTCCATGAAGTGTAGACACTTTTACTATCCCCATTTTACAGTGAGGAAAATGAGGTATAGAGAGGCTGTATACACTAAGTGGCAGGACCAAGTTTTAAACCCAGGCAGTCTGGCTACTGAGCCCACACTGTTCCCTTTTGTCCACACCACCTCCTAGGAGCATATTTACATGCTATTTTTGTCCTCTCTTTAAAATTTTTTAAAAATTAAGGATGCAGTAAATTTCATCCTTTGTTGTATACAGATCTCAGAGCTTTGATAAACACATGCAATGCTTTCAGCTTAGTACATTTGCGATTCATCTACAGTGTTGTATGTACCAGTAGTTTGTTTCTTTTTATTGCTGAGTAGATTCCCCTGGGTGGATGGCACATAGTTTGTTTACCCATCCCTGGCTAAGGGACCCCTGATTTGTGTTTCTACTTTGGGGAGGGTCACTCTAAACCTCTGTGTACACGTGTTGGTATATCTAATAGGCCAATTTTGATTCGTACATTTTCTCTCATCAAATCTCTCTAAAACCTTTGAAGCCTTCTTTTAAACTCAGTATTGTATTTCAAGTGGCAAATTACCGAGTGGAGGGTGAGAAATTCGGACTTTTAAATTCCAGTTCACTTTGCCACTGGCTTCTGAACAAGCTTGAACAAGTCACCATTGTTTGCCAAATCTCTGGTGAAGTCTTTGAGGTTCTCCAGATGAGAAAGTCAAGCGCTCAGTAGCATTAGTTGGGGTCAGATGACTGTACTCTGTGGGCTCTGATGTAGCCACCCAGGACTCTCCTTTGCCTCTTGACTCAGCCTTGCTCCTGCATGTTTGGGGTCTCCTTGTGCCCCCACTGAGAGACCATTTCTGGCTTTCTCTCTGGCTTTGCAGCCTGTTCACCTACATGACTCAGCTCCACAGATGTCTGGCTCCTGTCTTGGCATTGCCCCTGCCATGGCTCACAGAATCTCCTCCAGGAAACATCCCTGCTAAGCCTCTTCCCACAGCATCCAAACATTTTAAAGACAAGTGAGGCCTGTCAAGCAGAATTGTTTACTGGACACACCCAGGGTCGGCTCACTTTCATACGACAGTGATATTAAGAGAAACAACAAGATTTGAGATAATATGTGACATAGTGGGGTTAAAGATGGCGTGTGCATCTGGCAACATCCACTCATAAGTGGGTTATAACACTGGCTTAAGCATTTGGCACTGGAAAAACAGCTCATGTCTGTGGGAAGCAGGCGTTGAGATACATCTCCTTGAGTTTGGCAAATTGTGTTATCTAAAAATAGACAGAGGTTGCCTTTCTTCCTTGCTTTTTTTATTGCAACATGCAAAATATTCCTGAGAGGAAGGTTATGGGTTGAGGAAGAAATGTTTGGAAAAAAAAAAGAATGCGTGATTTTATTCCAGAAAGTAATAATCCTAACAATCTGTCTGAAATGCTTCCAAATGAACTCCGAAGAAAAACATTTATGAGTTGGAACGTGGTATTAGGTTGCAACATTCTAATTTACTAAGGATTTATTTTCCTTTTTTAAAAAAGCCCACAAACAATAAGAGTGAAATATCAAACAATGAGTCTGCCTTATGAAAATAGTTTTCTGTATGTTATTAGCATCCTGTGGATGCAGGGATAATCCCTCTCCGTTCTATTGTTTGATGATCTGCTTGCTTTCCATGTCACTGGATCAAAGGCATTTAACTTTATCCCTGTCGTGGCCACACTGTATGTGTGCTGTCTAGTCAGTTGCTAAAAGTTTTAGAGAAAAGTCAGGACCACTTAAAAGTGGCTGCCTGTTGGGAACAACAGTCTCCAGAAGAGGCTGATGGTTCACAAGAAACATCCCCCACATCCAGCCTGATAGACAAACTGCTCTGATTAAGACCTTATGGGACTTCATACATTTGCTAAGTGTTCCAGGTTGAATTGTGCCTCCCAAAAGTCATGTGTTGAAGTCCTAACTCCCAGGACCTCCTAATGTATCCATATTAGGGGACAGGGTCTTGAAAGAGGTAATTAATTTAAGATGAGGTCATATGGGTGGTCCCTAATCCAACAGGACTGGTTTCCTTGTAAGAAGAGTTTAGGACACAGAGGAAAGGCAATGTGAAGACGTGGGGAGAACACATCTATAAGCCAAGGAGACAAACCGTAGAAGAAACCAACCCTGCTTACACCTTGACCTTGGACTTTCAGTCTACAGAACTGTGCGCAAATAAATTTCTGTTTTTTTGTGCCACCCAGTCTGTGTTACGGCAGCATGAGCAAACAAATACACTAAGATACAAATGGGGCCGGAGTTCAAGTGCAGTGTGGGAGAAGGGTTCCCTACATGGCTGCCTCATTCAACAACTCTTTATTGATCACCCACCATGAGCCAAGCAAACAGACCTTCCCTTGCCCTCCAGCTACTGAAAGTCTATCAATCAAATCGCCGAGGAGGCTTGTTAGAAACACAGGCCAGAACCCACTGCGTCAGATTCCCAGACTTCTTCCGGATCACTCACATCCTGAAGAGAATAAGGTCATTATATCTTTTGTCACCCCATGTTTGAGAAGTGGTATTAAGTTTCTGCAGTTGGTGTGCAGCCATCCTCAGGGACAGAGGATGAGGGGCCTGAGCATCCGCCAACATGAGCTTCACCTACGTCACAATTCAGTTGAAGTCTGGCTAGACCGAGAGTTTTCTGTTTCACACTCACTCCATGAACTTTGCTTAGGGTTGATGGTTTTTAGGTAACCAGCTATTAATACCATCACAGGAAAGTGTCAGTAATAAAATCAAAAATGATTACCATATAGAAAGAAGAGCATCCCAAGAACAATGTTTGCAAATAAGTCCTGAAGAGGATTTTGTTGCTATATTAGTTATTTTGAAAATCTCCCATCTGTCATCACATAGGTTTTAGACAAAGATTACCTGAGTCATCACCTTATGGCGAATTCCCGGGTCTGGGGCAAAGAACCTGGACCTTGGCCTTGGAGCTTGTTTCCCTGCTTCCCACCTCCACTTGATCAGCAGAGTTTAAAAATAAGAACAGTGAGGTGCTCAAGGTGACGGATGTCCTAAATGCCCTGACTTGATCATCACACATTCTATGTGTGTATCAAAATATCACATGTACTCCTATAAATATGTACGAATATTATGTCTCAATAAAAAAATTTTAAATATCTAAAAAAGGAACAGTTGATGTGCAGAGTACTTTACAGTTTGCAGATTGGCTCCACAACATTCCTGAGTGGAGGGCATTAGTCTGATCACCTTTCTCTTGTGGCCGGATACTCGAAGGTTAAGAGATGTATGCCCAAGACTACAGAGCTGGGAAGAAAGGAGAATCGGGTCCCCTCGCTCTGATTTTTGTGCTCTGTCCTTCACGCTGGCTACTGGTTCTCCTGGTCTAGCAGCTTGAACAGCAATTGGCATCTGAATGCCTAAGGTCAAATGTCAAATGCTTGCCAAAAATGAGTCTGCCGCTTGGAGTGGAGCCTCCTGTTATCCCAGGAGAGGAATTCCAATGCTTCATTTTTATTTTTTTTATTTCAGAGTATTACAGGGGACAAATATTTTGGTTACATAAATTGCCTTTGCACCACCCAATAAGCGTGCCCATCCCCCAGATAGCACACACCACATCTGTGAGGTGTGGTAAATACCCATCCCCTTCTCTCCACTCCCACCTGCCCAACCTATGAATGTTACTTCCCATATGCGCATGTTAAAGTTGATCAGTTAGTACCAATTTAATGGTGAATATATGTGGTGTTTTTTTCCCCATTGTTGTGATACTTTACTTAGAAGAATGGGCTTCAGCTCCATCCAGGATAATACAATAGGTAGTTCATCATTTTTTTTTTGTGGCTGAGTAATACTCCATTGTATACACATACCACATTTTGTTAAGCCACTCATGAACTGATGAGCACTTGGGTTGTTTCCACATCTTTGCAATTGTGAATTGTGCTGCCATAAACATTTGAGTGCAGGTGTCTTTTTTAAAGAATGTCTTTTTTTCCTTTAGGTAGATGCCCAGTAATGGAATTGCTGGATCAAATGGTAGTTCTACTTTTAATTCTTTGAGGTATCTCCATATGCCTTTCCACAGAGGTTGCACTAGTTTGCAGTCCCACCAGTGTATGAGTTTTCCTATCTTTCTGCATCCATGCCAACAAAGGCCACCGTCATCATCATCTCTACTTACATTTCCATACTCATTCTACATGGGTGTAAAATAGTTGACTGGATTTAAGCAGAGTTGGAGGTAAAGAGAGATGAGAATGACAGCTTATATGCAAAGGTGTGTGGCTGGTAGTTGGTCTGTCCATTTATTCACATTTATTCACTTATTCACTTAACAAATATGTTGACCATGTATGTTTTGTGCCAGCCACTGTATTGGGCACTAAGATTCCAAAGTGATCAAAACCAAATCCAGTCCAGCTCAATGAATATAGTGTCCAATGTAATGGGGCAGAAGGAACATTTATTAGGAGACATATGGGATTTCCATCTGAGATAATTGTTTTAGGGGAGGGACAACAGTCAGGGAAGGCTTCCTGAGGAAGTGACATCTGACCTGAGTTTCTAAGTGGAAAGTGAACTCCTGGGAAAATGGCCAGGGTGCACAAATACTTTGAGGCAGAAGGCATTCATCAAGTGAATTACATAAAAATATAGCTTTTAGTTTGCATATTAAAAATGATGTATAGAAAGAATGTGCAGAGGGAGGGCAGAAATAATCGGCAGTTCTAAGCACCCAGAAATTCCAACTAATTCATATTCCACCTCCCCTCCCCCGTTAAAAAATCCCAGAGCCATGAAGCAAGTTTTTATTAACTGTATCTTTACAAGCAAGATCAAGTATAAGTGATATATTATCATATTCAATGATGCCCTGGATTTCAGAAAGAAGCCAGTGTCTATGACTGTTTGGAAGGAAGTTAGTTCAAACTTAAGCTGACAGATGACGTGTAGCATATAAATGTAATAACCATACAGTTACATTTCTTCTACCTGGTGAGAGAAATGTGCTGTATTTACTACCTACAGGTGGAATATGATTTGAACCTGCTTTGAGACAGAATCTGGGCGGAAGCATGTGGAGGAATGCAAGTCAGGTTTGTGAGGGAGTCACAGCTTCATTTTTAAGGTCATCGTTCAGCTCAGTATCCAAGGCACAACTTTTCAATAGGGCTGCCTCTTCAAAGGTGAGTCAGAAATGAAGCAGAAGGAGATACTTGTATGTCTTCATGCCAGAATAAGCAAAATAGAAACTTCTGTTTTAGAGATGTGACAGTTCCCAAGCTTTCATGTTTTAATCTAAGGCTAGGAAAATAAAGTCATCATATTATGTTATTGGACTTGAAAATGACTGTAGCTACTCTTTGTTTGGTCTTTCATAAATACAGTTGTGATTGTACTCAATAGTCATTCTCAACCTGGATCTGTGAATTTCTGAACAGGAACAGAAATTCCCCTTTGGAAAGACATAACAAATAGGTTAGTGTATTTGTGACTGGCTGGGCAGTGGCAGGCTGATAGGTCAGGTTCATCTCAGCAGTGCATGTAGCAACCATACAACTCTTACCGTGTATGAGTCAATACAGCTTAAAAGCAATCATGGTGAAGATATTTACACCATGGAAATTGGCAAATGCTACAAATCTGGGCTTTTTCTTTTTGTTTCCCTGGACAGGTGCTTGTTAAACATATACCAACATATCTCTGAATATAAAGGTACATTTCAAGGTTGACGATATAGACAGTGGGATCTCTTGAGAAGTGTGAAGAATAGCTCCTAGACTCTCCTCTGACGGACAGGAGGCTGGATAGCTGTCTGCTAGTCCTCGTGCCCTAGGAGTTGAGGGTGGCCCTGGGGCTCTTAATTCCCAGACATCCCCGGTTTCCCCAGAGCTGCTTCTGCACTCATCTTGGGTCAGTTCATTATCTTCACCTGGAATACCTTAATGACTTTAGACCTCATTTCTTTTCCATTATAACTACTCTCGCTCATTGCTAAAGACTGAGGTCCTTAAAGCATCATTTTGAGATATGAAACATCTTTTTCCACTATTTTTCTAATAAAGTCATAATTATTTAACATGCTATTCAAGGCCCTTTGTTATTTGTCCCGGATCTACCTTTCACCTTTACCTCTCTCCACTTACGCTTCCATCTATTTACATCCATTCACTTCCAAAATTGCCTTTTTTTAAAGATAGCAAATATTTCCTTTGTGTATAGCATTTCTTTTTTTGCATGGTCAAAAAATACAATATGTTTTAAAAATTTTGCAATGCATGCTAACAAAGACAAACTAGGCAATATTTTCATTGCATAAAACTGAAAGTGTCAACATTATTTTATGCCAGATTCCTTCAAAATATCTGCCTGTACTGTGTAGTCATAGAAATTTGTGGGTCCCTTTTCTGCTGGCTTGTATATCACTGAGTACCAATTCGCAATGTTGTATACTTTGATACAATAAAGGCTTCTCAAGAGTAGGGCATTACCTGGATCAGACAGTGATTGAAATACGTTGAATACGTATGGTTCTCTGCTATGTCTCATCTACTCCTTCTGTTTACTGCTTCGACGCTACCTGATCTGGGAAGTCTTTTTAAAATTATTCTTATTGTGTCAAAAACACCTAACATGACATCTGTGAGTCTTTGCTCATGCTGTGTTCCTCTTCTGGAATGCCTTCTTCTTGTGATCACTTATAATTACACCTATGTCTTAAGACCCTGCTTAACTAATTCCTCCCATGAAGCTTTCTCTAGTCACCTTAGCAAGAAGCATTCTCTCTTTTTTAACTCATTCCTTATTTTTTAACCTTCTTAAAACTCTTCTCACATGCTGCCTTGTAGTACAGTTAACTGTTGAATGCTTTATATCCATTATTATATTGCTTCTTATGGGTATGTCAATATAGTATCAATATATCACTTGAAACTAATATTTAACTCCTACTAGGTGCTATTCACAGTGCTAACTGCTTTATATATATTACCTGACTTAAGCTCCAAACACCACTTTGAGGGAAAAAACTATTATTGGGTATTGTTATAATATTTATTTTACCAATAAGAAGACTGAAGCTCAAGAAAGTGGAGTAACTTGTCAAGTTTACACATTCAGTCAGTGTTATAGCCAGAATCTGAATTCATACCTATGAGATCAGAATCTTTGTTTAACTGAATGCTGTGTTCTCAACATCTGGAACAGTGCCCTAGCACATGGAAGGCACTCAATATGTATTTGTCGAATAAATGAAATAATTGCGTTTCCAAAAGCACAATCTTTTGAAATCATATAATTGATATATATTCTACCATTATCATTATCATCTTTAAAAATGGAGATCTGGCTGGGCGCGGTGGCTCACGCCTGTAATCCTAGCACTCTGGGAGGCCGAGGCGGGCGTATCGCTCAAGGTCAGGAGTTCAAAACCAGCCTGAGCAAGAGTGAGAACCTGTCTCTAACTAAAAATAGAAAGAAATTAATTGGCCAACTAAAAATATACAGAAAAAATTAGCCGGGCATGGTGGCGCATGCCTGTACTCCCAGCTACTCAGGAGGCTGAGGCAGAAGGATTGCTTGAGCCCAAGAGTTTAAGTTTGCT
>CAUYRT010031543.1:0-66152 GCA_963574885.1 Lepilemur ruficaudatus
TCCCACCAACAGTGTAAGAGAGTCCCTATCTCTCCACATCCTCGCCAGCATTTGTTGTTTTGGGATTTTTTGATAGAGGCCAGTCTCACTGGGGTTAGGTGGTATCTCATTATGGTTTTGATTTGCATTTCTCTGATGATTAGAGATGATGAACATTTTTTTATATGTTTTTTGGCCATTAATCAGTCTTCTTTGGAGAAGTTTCTGTTCATCTCCTTTGCCCATTTATAAATGGGGTTTTTTGATTTTTCTTGGTAATTCTTTTGAGTTCTAGGTAGATTCTTGTTATCAGACCTTTGTCAGAGGTGTAAAGAGCAAATATTCTCTCCCATTCCGAGGGTAGTCTATTTGCTCTAGTGATAGTTTCTTTAGCTGTGCAGAAGCTTTTTAATTTGATCAGGTACCATTTGTTTATTTTTGTAGACGCATTGATTGCTTTGGGGCTCTTCTTCAAGAATTCTTTGCCTAGACTGATGTCTGAGAGGGTCTTCCCAACATCCTCTTCTAGGGTTCTTAAGGTTTCTTGCCTTAGGTTTAGGTCTGTTAACCAACTTGAATGTATTTTTGTGAGAGGTGAGAGGTAGGGATCCAGTTTCATTTTTCTGCATGTAGCTATCCAGTTTTCCCAGCACCATTTATTGAAAAGAGAATCTTTTCCCCAATGTATATTTTTGTCTGGTTTATCAAAGATTAGGTTACCGTATGTAGATGGTTCCATCTCTGGATTCTCAGTCCTGTTCCAAAGATCAATGCTTCTGTTCTTGTGCCAATACCAAACTGATTTGATTATTATTGCTTTATAATAGAACTTGAAGTCTGGAAGACTGATGCCTCCCAGTTTGTTTTTTTTTGCTTAAGATTGCTTTTTCTATAGGAGGTCTTTTCTGGTTCTGTATAAAGTGAAGAATTATTTTTTCTAGGTCTGTAAAGAATGAAGATGGTACTTTGATGACTTTGATGAGGATTGCATTTATTCTGTAGATCACTTTAGGTAATATTGACATTTTAACAATATTGATTCTACCAATCCATGAACAAGGTAGATTTTTCCATCTTTTTACATCTTCTGCAATTTTTTTTTTTAGTGTTTTGTAATTCTCCTTGTATAAGTCTTTTGTATCTTTTGTTAAATTTATTCCTAGATATTTAATTTTTGGGGGGGCTATAGTAAAAGGTATTGCATTTTTTATTTGAGTTCCAAGATTTCTATTTTTTTTAAAATCTCTTTGTTAAATTTCTCTGATAAGTTTCTGAATTGCTTTTATATGTTAACTCGGAGATCATCAAGTTTCCTTGAAACTGCTATCCTGAATTCTTGTTCAGAGAGTTCACATATCACTATCTTATTAGAGTTAGTCACTGGTTCCTTGCTCATTCATTTGAGGAGGTCATGGTTCCCTGTTTGCTGCTTCTTGTGGATGTACATCTATGTCTTTGCATTGAAGGATTATTTATTCCAGCCTTTTCTGTCTGGCTTGTTTTATGTTTACTTAGTGATTCTTTATAATTTACCTACTTATTTTCTTTCGTTTTTTCCTACTAGGTCACTCCCTCCTTTTTGGCACCAGATGGTGCCTTAAGCCTAGGGTTGTCTTGGTTCTAGGAAACAATCAGTGTGTCACCCATCCCGAATAGGAGAGGTACCAAAGGGCATATCCTGGTAGTGTAAGAAGGTTGGCTAGGGGTTTGTGTCAGGTGACCTGTGGAATGAACCTCCTACAGTGTGGTGCTACTGAACAGTGATCTGACTTGGCTTCTCTTATGGCCAAGTTACGGAGCAGAGATTCCAGGACTGGGGGTGGTAGTCTTGCCTCCCTTCCTTTTTCTGTGGCTGTCCTCAGGGATACTTCTCCATTCAGGCACTCCTGATGTTTCCTGTGGACTGAAGCAGGGAAAGGTCTCCCATGATAGTGCCAAAGCTGTCCATCTTGATCTCACATTTTCCATTGTAGAAACTATGAGTTGCTGGGGGATGGGAGAAATTTTCCACATACTCAGTGCCAGGTATGGGGGAAAGGATGTTATGGATATGGAAGTCTGATTCTCTTATCATCTGCTCAAAGACTTTTCATTTGTCTTTGGCTCTGGGAACTGTCTCATCTTCATATTTGAGTTCTGGTATATTGCTGGTTATCACTTGGCACTGTATATTTATTTTCTGTTGGGGGAGAGTAAAGCCAGCTTGCTTCTATGCCACCATTTTGGAACTGGAAGTCTTTCCATAGGGCTGCTTAAGTGTTCTCACAACATGTCAGGTGGCTTCCCCAAAGTTGATAAGTTTTGAAAAACATATACACCTGTATATCCACTACTACAACCAAGATACAGAACATTTCCATCATCCAAAGTTTCCTCAAGTTCCTTTGCAGACAACCCCTCCTGTTACTCCTGGCCCCAGGTAACCATGATCAGCTATCTGTTACTGTTGATTGGGGTGTATTCTCTAGAATTTCATATAAACGGAATTATATAGTATGTAGATTTTGTATGAGGCCGCTTTTACTTAGAATAATGTTTCTGAGATTTATTCCTGTTGTTGCATGTATCAGTAGGTCATTTCTTTTTATTGTTAAAGAGTGTTTCATTATATAGCTACACCACAGAAAAGTTCTCAATTATTAAGTAAGTTTCATCAACAAAAAATTCGTGGACATTTCTTTGTTATGTAAGATAATCTTCAATTTTGTTTCTTGGAATGTAAAATATTAATACCTGACCCTTTACAGAAAAAGTTTGCTAACTCTGGAGTAGCAGAATAGTCTCAAGCTGGGAACTTACAACACTTGCAGACTCTCAAAACCAACCCTAGAACTACTGACTTAGAATCGGGATTTTAACAAGATCCCAACTAAATCATACGCATATCAAATTATGAGAAGCACTGTTTCTTTTTGGTATTTTTTTATAATTCTAGCAAGAAAACAAGACATATTGCATATGTGAAAGTATGTGAGCCTTTGGGCATGTCTATTGACAAGTCTAACAGTCATTCATATATATGACTTTCAGAAACTTGTTATTGGTGTCTAAGACAAACACATAAAACAAACAAAATATGAAGACATATACATGTTGATAATTCTTATTTTAAAATTATCTTGTTTAGATACAAAATATTCATTATTTTATAATCTTAAACTATAAAATGATTTTTAAAAATTCCTTGTTTAAGCATTTTCCAAAAGAGCAAATGTAGCACATCTAAAAACTGTTCTGTACAAGGATGTACCAGTGATTAGTAGAGATTAACAGATGATCATCTTCATGCATGTGATCAACAAGACCAAAAGGTCACCAGGGTTTTAGTTTACCATATGCTACAAAATTCATGTAGCAAACCTATTTGGCAAGTGCTTTCAATATTATACACACCTTTTAATCAAAAAATTAGAAGCTAAAGAACAAATCATTCACTTAAATTCCTATTAACAGTTGTTCAGTAAGTATCAGGAACATGAAGATTTTTTCTTTTTTATGCAAAAAGTATGATAAAGCATTTTCAAAATCAGAGAAAACTAATTTATATAATTATTTTAAATTTGATATAAACAGTAATAAATAACATTCTATTACTAAAATCAGATAGCTGTTCACTTTATAATCATCTTCTATAACTAACTACTGTAACCATTTTGGGCTTCCTAGACTACATTTGAAATTAAATTATATTTATATAACTATTATTTTAGATCAAGAGTTTCACATTTTCACTGATTTGGTCAATTCTAAGCTACTATTTGAGGCTCTTACTAAAGTCTTTAAAATAAAGAAAATACTTAAATCTCTTTTCCATATTTATTTCATCAATGTGAGCTCAAAAACAGCAACTTCCTTTTCAAACAATCTTTTCCAGAATTTCTTGATTCAGTTTGTATCTTTTTGCACACATGCTAGTTCTAAATATATATCTGAACTCTAAATGACTTCTGTTCATATTAATAGTCCAAAACAAGCTATTTAATCTTCCTTACAACAAGCAACAATATGCCAAAACACTTGCTCTGTGTTTTGGTACTTTAATGAAAAGCACCTATAAACACTGAAAAAATAACTATAAAACAGTCATTCCTTCATTAATATTGTGTTCTCCACTCATATAACAAAATTTGGCATTAGTCAGAAATTGCCATAGGAGCTGTGAAAAGATCAAGATTTTTCAGGTTTATTTCATCTTATTTGAAAATGCACATGTATAATGCTTAAAGCCAATTATTTGGTTCCTTTAAGACCATCAGAGATTCACCTGAATTAGTTCTACTTTGGAAAGTAAAAGTTGTTTCAACGGTATTTTTAGAACACCTTATCAGAATAAAACAAGTAATATGAGAATCTTTTAGTTACTATTTGGGGTTCTACTAATATTTATTATTCACTTGAATTTGTGAAACATAAATTATATTCTATATATTTTTTCATATTCTATATAACCTATATGATCTTTAAAAACAAAAAGGTATTAATGATATAAAAACAATAAAAGAGGAGTTACATTTGAAACTAATGTGCTTTTCTGGGAAATATAAAAGGAAGATTTAGAAGATTATGTAAAATCATACATCAACAGAAATATTAAAAAGGCATTCTTAAAATTCTAGGTTAAATGTAGGTGATTGGAGGACCTATAAGTCATAATGTAATAAGCCTTGATTTTAAAAATTCAACCAAAAATGTTTCACTCTAAAAGATATCCTTTCAAATTTGTAAGGTAAGAATGGAGAAAAATAGAAATCATTAATGATGCATGAGCCAGAAAATTAGTTTAGAGTAAAAGCCAATTATAATTATGGAATCTGCATCTGTTCATTACAACTTTGTCAGTTTTCCAGAATATGAGGCTAGGAAGTTTTTACAAATGACGTAAATGGAAATGTGTTTAGAAACGGCTAAACAATGTGTGCAACGTGCAAAAAATGTGATGTTACAGCTAAAAAGGAATTCACTCTTCTTCACATTACTATTTATATAGACTCCTCTTGGTTCTATTTCTATGGACATGTTTCTTACTCCATATAATTTTGTCATTAAGACACTGACTCAACATTCTTTGAATGTTTGAAATTTCCACTATTTTTTCTAGTAGAATATGAAACATTTCCTACCAAGGTATATAGAATGGCTTACAAAGAATTTAAATACTTTAGAAAATTGCATTAAATTTCTCTGATAAGTGTGTGGCAAATGTTTAGATGAATAATCTTCTTAAGGCTATTTCTAATTCATGTGCTCGGCTTTTGGGGAAATCAATGGACATATCATATTTAGCTGAGGAGAGGCTATTCAAGTTAGTGAGAAAGAAAATTCATTTTGAGTGTATCAAGTAAACCAAAAATGACAACAGGATACAAAATACTAGCAAAGAAATCATCCTAAAGAAACTTAATCAGCTTCTCTAAAGATCAGATAAGCATTTCCCACAGTCCCTTAGAAATTGATAAAAATGGGTTTTTATCATTGTTTCAAAAAATGCTGGATATTCTTCCACCTGCAAGACATCCACAGTGTATAATTAACATATTAAAGGCTCTGTGAGCTAAGCACAGGAAAGAAACCAACCTGATTTTTGTACATGAAATTCCCACCTCTTTTTGCAAATTTCAACACACATATTTTTACACAGGAGACAGTTTAGGAATACTTAGATAATTAGAGATATTTAGGCAGCAAAATGTTAAAAGTAAAAATGATCCACATGTGAAAAATGACTAAGTTTACAAGTGATCTAAAAGAATTGAACATAAAAGAAATAAGGAGTTGAGCCCTTTCCTGGCTATCATTCATTCAACAAATATTTACTGAGCACTGTGGCAGATATAATGCTAGGCACTAGGTACACAGTTTTAATTTTCTAAGAAATTGTTCCCACCTCCACCTTCACATTCCCTCCCCCCAAAAAGAGTAGGAGCCTTTTTGAGAGATACTTCTGTTATATGAATAAACTGCCAATTTCAACCCTAATATAGTGTTAACCTTGTTTCACAAGCAATGACATTAGTAAAGGCACTTAACAAATAAGCAAATAACTAAATGCTGATTATATGATAAACTCTTCACAAAATTGAAAAGTGAAGAAATTTTGAATGTATGCCCAAGTTAAACAGTAACAAAGTGATGCTAGTGAAATCATATTGTTCTAAATCATGGGCAGGAGATATAGGATAATCTAGAAATGGAATACAGGCAACCATATAATGAATAATCTGCTTTTTGGGATCATAATGATGATTCAAGTACTTTAAATACTTTAAGACATTCAGCTGATAAAGAATGACATAACCCATATAGATTTTTTTTTTTTTTTGAGACAGAGTCTCATGATGTCACCCTGGGTAGAGTGTAATGGCATCATCATAACTCACTGCAACCTCAAACTCCTGGGCTCAGGAGATCCTCCTGCCTCAGCCTCCCAAGTAGCTAGGACTATAAGCACATGACCCAAGGCCTGGCTAATAGAGACAGTGTCTTGCTCAAGCTGGTCTCAAACTTCTGAGCTCAAGCAATCCTTCTGTCTCAGTCTCTCAAAGTGCTAAGATTATGGGCATGAGTCACTGCACCCAACTTTTAATTAAATGTTACCAATAATGCAAAATAACCCCTTTTTGACCAGGAGACATGTCCAATCTGAATAAAAACCAGCCTGAGGGCTCTCACTGGTCAAATATGGGATAATGTAGCTTCAAAATAACTAATGATAGGAATAGAAAGAAACCATGAGTCCCTACTAATAGAAGTAAATAAGAGCGAAGAAAAAGTTCTTTTTTAAAAATAGAATTCCAACTAATAAATGTGGTATAAATGATAGAATTAGGGGGAAAAATCACCTTTTGGCATGGAGTGAAAAGAAAGACTGAGAAATTATCCCACACTGGTGGAGACTAAGACATGACAACTAAATACAACAAGGGATTCTGGACCAAAATAAGAACAATGGGATATTTGGCAAAATTCGGAGCAACTTTTTTTTCTTTTGCTATTAAAGATATTAGTTGGAAAACTGGCAAAATTTAAATAAGGTCTGTAAATTAGTCAGTAATACTGAATCAATGTTAATTTCCTGTTTTCCATAGTAGTATAATTATTATATTATGATTATGTAAGATGTTAACATTTCGGGTGAAGGGTATATTATTTTTGTAACTTTAAAAAAATCCAAATTAATTCAAAATTTAAAAAAGGAAAATATTCTACAAATCACCTAATAATTGTTTCAAGCAAGAATCATCATCAGTGGATGCTAAAACTAGGGATTAAAGTATGAGAAACAATATATTCACACAGTCTTAAAATAGCTCCCCAGAAGATACTAATTTCAAGGTAGAAAATAGTTTCTACTACTTTACAGTGGAGAAACCATGATAGGTTAATGTTAACATTACCAGTAACAAGAATAATTGATATAATGGGCCTTCAAATATAATGCACCAAAAAAGGCACAATAACATTTCTATAGTATTTTTTCCAAAAATCCAATATCTGAAAATAGTCTTGAGGAAACACCAAACTCCAAATGAGGGATAATCTATAAAAAACCGGTCTGTAACTTTTTAAAAACGTTAAGGTCCTGAAAGACAAATTAATTCTGAAAACTATACCAGATTAAAGGAAACTAAAAAGACATGACAACTAAATCTAACATGTGATCATGAAATGGATCCTGAACCAGAAAAATCATTTTTTCTTTGGTATAAAGGACATTACTGGGATAACTGGCAAAATTTGAATGTCCAGAACATTATTAATAGAACTTTCTGCAATGATGGAAGTGTCTATATCTGTGCTCTCCAATGCAATAGCCACTGGACTGCTGAGTGCTTGAAATGTGACCAGTGTGACTGAGAAACTGAATTTCTAATATATTTAATCTAAATTAGTTTAAATTTAAATAGCCACATATGGCTAGTGGCACTCATACTGGACAGCACAGGACTTACTATTGTATCAATGTGGATTAACTGATTTTGATAATTGAGACTGCATGAGAGAATGTCCTTATTTTTTAGGAAAAACACACTTAAAATTTTAGAGGTGAAGGGATATCATGGGTGCAATTTAAAAACTTTCTAAAATGTTCCAGAGAAAAGAGAAAATAATTAAGCAAATGTAGTAAAATGTTAATATTTGGAGAATCTGAGTGAAGTGCATATAGAATTCTTTGTACTATTTTTGTAACTTTTTAGTAAGTTTACCATTATTTCAAATTTAAAGTTAAAAAGAGAAAAGAACAGTTGCATAAAATCAATGTTATTCTATCTGTAGATATAAAGATACTAACCAAGTTCCTATTTATCACTATATTTTTCACTTAGTTTTTGACACGTGAGTATTCAAATACTAATTAAATTTTCATTAAAAACATCACCTCCATCATTCTATAAACAAAATATTCACTCTCTGACCAAAAGCATATAATATGTTAAGTTACTGTAAACTTTTATAGTTTGCAGAAGAGAGAGGGTAGAACCCAGATTGCAGCCTGAGTACTGAATATTAAAAGCAGCAAAGTTATTTGAAAGTTAAGGTGATTGAGGAAAGCATAAAAACATTTTGGTGTCTATTTCTGAGCAGATGGAACATATACTGTCATTCCCTCAGAATAAAAGAAGTGAGATTTAGTGGATTTATCTTTGGGAAAATAATGGAGAAAAAAATGCCTGTATGTTGTGCCTATATGTGATCAAATATCAATGATGAATAATATAAAAGATGAACCAAAAACTTGTAAATAAAGAAGAAAAAGCATCTAGAGTAATTTCAAATCAGATTTCTCTTTTTCCATATACTACTTAATCCAGTATAATCAGGTTTCCACCATCACTTCATGAACCTATTCTTAGAAAGATTTATAAATGTATTTTTCACTTAATCTAATAGATACTCTTTAGTTCTTAATCTCTTGATAATGTTTGATAACACAAATACCTTCCTTCTTGAAATGTTCTTGTCTCCCAACTTAAGTGATGTAGACTTTCCTGATTTTCCTCTCTGCTCTGCTTCTGGTATCCTTTGCATGCCCCTCTTCCTTTATTTGTCTCTTTAAAAACTATTGACGTTTCTCAAGATTCTGTCCTAGACCATCATCTCTTCTCATTATACGTGTTCTTGGGCAATCTCATCTCACATTCCTGGCTCCAAAAACTATGCACTGCACATATGAAAATGAATCCAAAGATCATTCTATCCTAAACTGTTCCTGAGATCCATACCCACAAATGGATCTATGAATATGTCCAGTTGGATGTCTTTCAGGAACCTCTAACTCATGTCAAAAACTAAGTATATTATCTCTGATCCCTGTGGCTACTGTCTCTCCCCAAACTGCTCTTTCTCTCCTCCCTCTTTTAATAACTGCCACCACCATTTGTTCAAGTAGGCAAATCATAGCCTTCTTGCACTTAGAATACGAGATAGTACTTAAACAATATGATCACGGGCCATATTAAACAGCGAAATCATCAACAAAGAGCATAAAAATGTGAAAAACATGGCAGTAAATATATTCTGAAAAGGACACTTGTTGACAACATGAGAATTGAAACAAGAAGGCAGCTGGGAATCTGTGCATTGGGCAACTCAAATTTTTCAACGCACTGTGCAAGTCCACAGATGACTGTGAAAGTACTGTATTAATTTTGGGGTTATAAATTGTAGGAAGAAGGCAAAATTTCAGATACAGAATTTGCCAACAGGCATCAACTGTGTCTGCTGAATCTACCTGCTCCTCTCTATTCCCCTGTCTAGTATAGATATCCGTTGTATCTCTTCTGGATTAATACAATAGTTTTCTAACTGGCCTCCTTAAGTCTTGCTCTCTTTGGATGCATTCTGTGACTATCTGCCAGAATCGTTTCTCCTAAAATCTGACATAATTCCTGTTCAAAATGTTTCAATAACCAGCCACAGCAAAAGTATGAACACCTTGATAAAAGTTACAATGATCTGATCCTTTCTTGCCTCTCCAACTTCATTTCTTGCTATTATTTTTTCCCCTGCTGAGCTTCAGGCAAACAGAACTTTAACATTTCTCTTATTATTGGGCTTTAATACTTGCTATTTCTTCTGCCAAGTTCATTCTTCCATCTTTATCCAGCTAGCTCATTCTAAATCTTCACATTTATACATCAGTGTTACTTCTTCTAGAAGCCTTCTGCTAAGTACTCACTCAGCATCCTATACTTGCCCCATCTCTCTTAATACTTATCAATTCATTGTGATTTTATTTTAACTCTCTTTACTGTAACAAATTGTTAGTTCCATGAGGACAGAGGTAACTATCACCCTTTTTTCCAGAGCCTAACCTAGTACTTTGCACATCTAGGTGTTCATAATACCTGTTTAATGTTAGGTGAACAAATGAACAGTTCCCAAAATGTGTGAGAAGGCAGTATATCTGCTCATCTGCTTGACTGTACATATTCTAATTTTAATGATCCTGCTCTTTTTACTCAAACTAATTGTAGGTCCTACCTGCTCTCTGTTTTTCATTATCAAGTGCCTCACTACTGAAACATTAGCACATACACATGCTCTATTATTGCCCATCTTGAAAATACGAAGTAAGGATGGAATCCTCTCACAATTCCCTACCCTTCTTCACTACTGCCCATTTCTCCGCTCCTTTTTAAAAAGAATTTAGGATTTTCTTTTTTCTTTTTTTTATTTCAATAGATTTTGTGGGTATAAGTGGTCTTCTGTTAAACGGATGAATTGTATAATGGTGAAGTCAGGGCTTTTAGTGAATCCATCACCTGAAAATTGTACACTGTACCTGAAAGGTAGTTTTTGATCCCTCTTCCTCATCCCACCCTCCCTGCTTCTGAGTCCCCTAAATCCATTATACCACTCTGAATGACCACGTATAGCCACTGTTTAGCTCCCACTTATAAATGAGTACATGCGGAATCTATTTTTCTGTTTCTGAGATAGTTCATTTAGAACGATGACTTCCAGTTTCATCCAAGTTGTTACAAAAGATGTTATTTTATTCCTCTTTATGGCTGAGTAGTACTCCATGGTGTATACATATATATCTATACATCTGTATATATCTATCTCACATTTTCTTTATCCACTCATCAGTTGATGGACACTTAGGTTGATTCCATATCTTTGCAATTGTGAACTGTGCTACAATAATCACAGAGTGCTGGTGATTTTTTGATGTAATGTCTTTTTTTCCTTTGGGTATACAACCAGCAGTGGGAATACTGGATCAAATAAATGGTAGGTCTACTTTTAGTTCTTTGAGAAATCTCCATACTGTTTTCCATAGAGGCTGTACTAATTTACATTCCCATCAACAGTGTATAAACGTTCCCTTTTTGCCACATCTGTGCCAACACCTGTTATTTTTTCATTTTTATTTAAGTGGATTTAGGGGGTACAAGTGGTTTTTTGTTACATGGATAAATTGCCTAGTAAAGAAGTCTAGGCTTTTAATTTACCTAACACCTGAATAGTGTACATTGCACCCAATAGGTAATTTTTCATCCCATATCTCCCTCCCACTCTCCCCGCTATGAGTCTCTAATGTCCATTAAGTCACTCTGCATGACCATGCATACTCATTGCTTAGCTTCCATTTACAAGGGAGAACATGCAGTTTTTGGTTTTTTTGCTCTTGGATTGCCTCACTTAGGATAATAGCTTCGAATTCCATCCAAGTTACTGCAAAAGTAGAATGAACAATATTTGATATCACAACAAAGTGACTATAATCAATAATAAATTAGAGTATACTTTAAAATAACTAAAAGAGTGGAAATGGAATGTTCCTAACACAAAGAACATTAGATAAATGCCTGAGGTGACGATACCCCAATTACCCTTATTTGATTAATGTCACACTGTATGCCTGTATCAAAACATCACATGTACCCATAAATACACAAGTTATTATGCACCCATAATAATTAAAAATAAAAATTTACAAAAGACATTATTTCATTCTTTTCAATGGCTGAGTAGTATTCCATGGTGTGTGTGTGTATACACACATTTTCTTTATCCACTCATCCGTTGGTGGGGACTTACGTTGGTTCCATATCTTTGCAATTGTGAATTATGCTGTGGTAAACATACAAGTGCAAGTGTCTTTTTTATAAAATGATCTTTTCCTTTGGGTAGATACCCAGTAGTGGGATTGTTAGATTGAACGGTAAATCTGCTTTTAGTTCTTTGAGAAATCTCCATACTGTTTTCCATAGAGGTTGTATTAATTTACATTCCCATCAATAGTGCAGAAGTGTTCCTTTCACTACATCTATGTCAACATTTGTTGTTTTTTGACTTTTTAATAATGGCCATTTTCACAGGGGTGAGGTGGTATCTCATTGTGGTTTTAATTTGCATTTCCTTAATAGTGATGTTGAGTATTTTTTCAACATAATTTGTTGGCCATTTGTATATCTTCTTTTGAAAAATGCCTGTTCATGTCTTTTTCCCACTTTTTAATGTTTTTTTCCTTGCTGATTTGAATTCCTCGTGCTAGACATTAGTCCTTTGTCAGACATAGAGTTTGTGAGTATTTTCTCCCATTGTGTAGGTTGTCTATTTACTCTGTTGGCTATTTCTTTTGCTATGCCAAAACCTTTTAGTTTAACTAAGTCCCATTTAGTTATTTTTGTTTTTCTAGTATTTGCTTTGACATCTTAAGTTATAAATTCTTTGTCAAGGCCAATGCTCTTTTTTTTTTTAAATCTTCTAAGAGATATCCATAGTTTATGCTTTTAATTCCTCACCTCCTATTCTCTCTACAAATCAGCCCCAGTGGGTATCCTCATAACTTCATTGAAACTATTTTTTGACAAACTCACCAATAACTTCATGTTGTCAAATCCAATGGTCGCTTGTCTGTCATCATTTTATTGACCTCTCAGCAGCACTATACACAGTTGACCACTCTATTTTTTCTGAAATAATTTATTTTCTCAGCTTCTATGGCATTACATTCTCCTGATTTTTCTTTCCTTGTTGACTTTCTTCTCAGCCTTCTTTGCTTGTCTTCCCCTAACCACCTCTGAAAGGTAGAGCCCCAAAACTAACAATACCAACACAAGGTATGGTGTGGTTGGTAAAGACATTTCACACAAAACAGAAATATAAAGCTTCAGTCAAACATGGCAAATTGATCATGACCTTTTCTCTCCTCCTTGAAAAATTTCACCAAAATGATAAGGAATCTTAAAGCTATAAATCCACACAAATGAGGATCAAGAAAAGAGAGATATCAGTGGATAAGAGATTTCAAATTTCAGGATAATATAAGTAGATGGAGTTGTAGCAACTGACTTAGCACAACAGAGGAGGCCAAAATATAAGTTACTGTGATGGGAGGCTCTTAAAGAGAAGGAAGGTGATATGCCCTGAAAATCCTGGAAAGGTTTAATCCTTAAAGGTGTCAAGTACCAGAAGGAGGGGATGAGGTGGCAGGCTGAATACTGGGGTCCTAAGTCTTCCTCCTTTCCACCACCCAGCCAGGCCATTATTCCTCCATCCCATTTTTTCTCCTGTAGGATATTAGAAATTTATTTTCTGGAGAAGTTGTACCATAAATGTTCCAGACATTGGGACACAAGACATAGCAGAAAGCGGGGTGAACTGTTGGGTTTAAAACAGAGGAATTAAGCAAAAATCTATAAATTGAACAGTGGTATCCTCAGGTCTCGGGGCAGGATTACTAGCTATCTACTAGAATCTATTTGTGTGTCTTTCTTTAATAATAAAACACCCAAGCTTTGGCCAGGCATATCCATCCCGATAAAAACTATATTTCTCAGCCTCACTTGCTGATAGATGTGAGCAGAAACGGCATACAACTTCCATTTGTGCCTTAAAGAAAAACGACATCATGCCCTTTACTTTCTATTCTTCCTCTGGCCACTGGTGGGAATGCTAACGTGTTGGCAGGATCTAGAACAGCCATCCTAGACCATGAGATGGTTACATATTGAGGGTGACAGTGCAAGAAAAGAAGCCTAGGAATCTGACAACTTCAAACTGTCATATCAGTCCTAGAGTGATGGTCCCATGAAAGAGGAATACATTTCTATTTTTGGCCTTTGGTAGAGTAAACAAATCTATATTCTATTAATAATATCAAATACTGAAAGTGGGGTGTTATCAGAATAAAACTGAAAATATGTTGTTGAGCATCATCAGCGGTGAGGGCAGAAATGGTAGGCTAGAAAGTAAATAATCCTGATTAAGACACAACAATATATTTAGTAAAAACTGTATCTTCCAATAACATGGAAGACAGATTATTGTAGATATAGTGAAATTGGAAAAATTCAGAATGTTAGTGTGCATTGGCTGCTTCTTCCCACTTTGTACCAAAGTCCTGAGAAGGAAGGAGAGAAGAAGGGAAAGAAAGGAGGAAGGAAAAGAGAGGAAGAAGATGTTGGTGGGTCGGGGAGTGGAGCACACAGACACACTCAGACTGGAGATGCCTCCAAAGAGACAACATAAAGTGGGGCTTTCTCCAGCAGTCTTTTTAAAAATTGAGGTAAAATTCACATAATGTAAACTTAATTACAAAATTTTATTTAATGAATATAATATTTTGAAAATATAATTTTAATAATACTTTAGATCCAGCTGGTACATTATGTTTATGGAAACTTTGACTTTTTTTTTTTTCCAGAGACAGGGTCTCAATTTGTCACCCAAACTACATTGCAGTGGGGCAATCATAGCTCACTGCAGCTTTGAACTTCTGGCTTAAGTGATACTCCCACCTCAGCATCCCAAGTAGCTAGGACAACAGGTGTGTGCCACCAAGCTTGGCTCATTTTTAATTTTTTTAGAGACAGGATCTTGCTATCATTGCTCAGGCTGGCCTTGAATTCCTAACCTCAAGTGATTCTCTTTTCTCAGCCTCAGTTTCCTGAGTAGCTGGAATTACAGGTGTGAGCCACACACTTGGCCCATTAACCATTCTATTTATTCATTTATTTATTTTTTATTTAAAAAAATATATATACAGTGTCAGTTCTACCTATGATTGAGCACCATTAACCATTTTAAAGTGTACAATTCAGTAATATTTAGTCCATTCTCAATGTTGTGCAATCATCACTTCTAGTTAGTTCCAAGACATTTTTAACACTTCTACACCCATTGAATAGTCACTTCCCATTTGCCCTTCTCCTCAGCCCTTGGCAATTCTGGTCTGCTTTTTTTCTCTATGGATTGACCTATTTTGGAAGTTTCATATACAGTAGTTCCCCCTTATTCACAGGGGATACATTCCAAGACCCCCAGTGGATGCCTGAAACTGCAGATAGTACCGAACCCTATATATACTAAGTCCTTTTGATCTGAGACAGGTACCAACTGACATTAGTAGGTAGCATATACGGCATGGAGATGCTAGACAAGGGATGATTCACATCCCAGGTGAGACGGAGTGGGAAAGCATACTTTATCACACTACTCTGAATGGCACACAATTTAAAACTTAAGAATTGCTTATTTCTGAAATTTTCCATTTAATGTTTTCAAAATGCAGTTGACTCCGGGTAACTGAAACCATAGAAGGTGAAACCATGGATAAGGGGGTGGGGTGTTCTTTGCAGTTCTTTGAGGAACTGTAAAACTGTTTTCCTTAGGAGCAGCTCAATTTCACATTCCTATCAGCAATGTATAAGGATTCCAATTTCTCCGCATCCTCACCAACACTTATTTTCCATTTTTTTAATTATATTCATCCTAGTGGGTGTGAAGTGGTATCTTATTGTAGTTTTGATTTGCATTTTGCCAACGATTAATGATGATCTGCATCTTTTCAAATACTTATTGCCCATTTATGTATCTGCTTTGGAGAAGTATCTATTCAAGTCCTTTGCTGATTTTTTAATTGGGTTGTTTTTGTTGATTTGTAAGAGTTATTTACATTTTCTGGATACTAGACTGTTATCAGATATATGACTTGCAAATATTTTGTCCTATTATGCATGTTGTGTTTTCACTTTCTTTAAAGTGTCTTTTCATGAGTAAGACTTTAATTTTGATAAAGTATGGTTTATTTTTTCTTTTATTGCTTCTCTTATTGGTGTCATTTCTAAGAATCCATTGCCAAAGCTAAGGTTATAATTTATCCCTGTTTTCTTCTAAGAATTTTATAGTCTTCGCTCTCACATTTATATCTTTGATCTATTTTCAGTTAATTTCTGTATGTGGTAATGGTAGGGGTCCAACTTCATTCTTTGGTATGTGGATATACAATTGTTCCAGCACCATTTCTTAAAGAGATTATTTTTTCTCTCTTGCATGGTTTTGTACCCTTGTTAAAAATCAACTGACCATAGATGTAAAGATTTAATTCTGGCGTCTCAATTCTATTAAATTTAACTATATGTACATCCTTATATCAGTTCCACACTGTTGTGATTTACCGTTGCTCTGTAGTAAGATTTGAAATTGAGAAGTTTGAGTCCTCTCACTTTGTTCTTTCTCAAAACTGTTTTGGATATTCAGGATCCCTTGTAATTCCATATGAACTTTAGGATCAGCTTTTCCATTTCAGCAAAATGGTCACTGGGATATGTAGGCATGACATCAAATCTGTAGATTGCTTTGGGTAATGCTGCCATCTTAACAATGTGTTCCAACCCATGAACGTGGGATGCTTTGCATTTATTTATATCCTCTTTTCTTTCAGTAATGTTTTGTAATTTTCAGTGTACAACTTGTGTTTCCTTGGTTAAATTTATTTCTAATTATTTTATTCTTTTTGATGCTATTGTAAATAGAATTGCTTTATTTTTATTGTTCATTGCTAGTGTATGGGAATACAACTGATTATTGTGTGATCTTATATCATACCTGCAACACTGCTGAATTTATTAGCTCTAACAGGTTTTTTTGTGTGTGGATTATTTAGAATTTTCTATATAGAACATCACGTCATCTGGAGAACAGATTTGAATTTCCAATTTGAATGCCTTTTATTTCTTTCTCTTGTCTAATTGCTCTGATTAGAACTTTCAGTACAATGTTAAATAGAAGTAGCAAAAGCAGGAATCTTCATCTTGTTCCTGATCTTAGGGGTAAGACTTTTAATCTTTTCCCATTGAATATAATGTTAGCTCTGGGTTTTTCATAAATGCCTGTACCATGTTGAGGCAGTTTCCTTCTATTCCTAGTTTTTCATTTTTAAATTGAGATGGTATTGTATTCTGTCAAAAACTTTTCCTGAATCAGTTTAGATGATCATGTGGGTTTTTCCACGTTCATTCTATTAATGTGTTGTATTACATTGCCTAATTTTTATATGTTGAATCATCCTTACATTCCTTAGATAAATCCCACTTGGTCATGATGTATAATCTTCTTACTATGTTGTTGGATTCAGTTTGCTAGTATTTTGATGAGAAATTTTGCCTAAGATTTTCTTTTGATGTCTTTTTCTGCCTTTGGTATCAGGGTAAGGCTGGCCTCAGAGAAAGAGTTGGAAAATGTTTCCTCCTCTTCTGATTTGGAAGTGTTTGAGGATTGGTATTAATTCTTCTTTAAATGTTTGATAGAATTCCTCTGTGAAGTTCCCTGGTTCTGTGCCTTCCTTTGTTGGGAGGTTTTTCAATATAAATTCAATTTCTTGTTACAAGTGTTTTCAGATTTACTGTTTCTTCTTGAGTAAGTTTTGGTAGCGTTTCTAGGAATTTGTCTATTTCACCTAGGTTATCTAAATGGCTGGTGTACAATTATTTTTAGTATTCTCTTATAATTCTTTTTAATGTAAAGTTGGTAGTAATGTTCCTTCATTTCTGATATTAGTAATTTGAGTTTTCTTTTCTCAGTCATTCTAGCTGAAGGTTTGTCAATTTTATTATGTTTTCAAAGAAATAACTTCTGGTTTTGTTCATTCTCTCTATTGTTTTTATATTCTCTATTTCATTTATCTCTGCTTTAATCTTTATTATTTTCTTCCTTCTGCTGGCATTAGGTTTAACTCACTCTTCTTTGCTAGTTTCTAAAGGTGTAAAATTATGTTATTGATCTGGGATCTTTCTCCTTTTTTTAATGTAGGCATTTATGGTTCCTAGCATCTTCCTATACTTGAGCCAAAGTAGCAGCAAGACTAGTGTTTCAGATGGCTCAGGTTAGCTGAGGAAGAGAATTAGAAAAGCAGAGAAGCCTGAAGTAAAAGATCAGAGTTTTATACTAAAACCTGGAGACTTTGGCTTCTTGCACTGGAATCAACTCAACTGGAAGCCTAAGATTTGAGAGAATTTTTTTAAAAGAAGCCATGTAACTAATTTATAAGTGTCTATTTAACCCCTAAAGTAAACTACAGACATCCAAAAATGTGCCAGCAGAAAGTGGACTCCCAAAGTTGTGCATCCCATGAGGAGAGCATATGCTTCAATTTGTACTTCGGATGTGACCAAGGACAAGAACCTTCTAGCCAGCAAAACCAGGGATCATAGATGACAATTGAAAAGGAAATTCCTCCCAAAGAGCAGAACTAGGGAGGAGGAAAAAGGAGATGAATGAGGTTATTCCATATGTGGGAAGTGGCTACTAAAGTAGGCAAAGAAATAAAAACTGAAAATTCCCCAAATTTGGCAAAAGATATAAACTTATGAATTCAAGAAGCTTAGTGAATGCCAAATGGGATAAACCCAAAGAAATCCATACCAAGGTACATCATAGTCAAACTTCTGAAAACTAGCAAAGAAAAAATACTTTTATTTAATTTTTTTTTTTTTTTTTTTAGAGATAGGGTCTTGCTCTGTCACCCAGGCTGGAGTGCAGCGGTATGTTCATAGCTCATTGCAGCCTTGAACTTCTGGGCTCAAGCAATCCTCTTGCCTCAACCTCCCAAGCAGCTGGGACTACAGGCATGCCCCACCATGCCTGGCTAATTTTTTTTTAATTAGTTACTGTAGAGATGAGGTCTTGCTATGTTGCCCCTGCTGGCCTTGAACTCTTAGCCTCAAGTAATCCTCCTGCTTCGGCCTCCCAAAGTGCTGAGATTACAGGTGTGAGCCACAGTGCCCAGCCAAAATGGACTAATCTCTAGCAAAAGTGACATAGGAAAAAACAGAGTGGACACACAAATCATGAGAATCGGGAATGAAACAGAGATAATACTACTATGGGCCCTGCAGACATCAAAAGGATAATAAGGAAATATTATAAAGAACTCTACAGACATAAATGTGACAACTGGATGGAATCAAGCAATTCTTCAAAAAATACAAAAAACCATAACTTATCCAATATGAAATAGATAACTTGAGGAGCCCTATCATTAAGAAAAATGAATTCATCATCTAAAACATTCTCAACAAAAGAAATGTCCAGGCCTAGATGGTTTCACAGAATTCTACCATACATTTAAAGAATTAACATTATACACAATTTTCTCCAGGAAACAGAAGAGAATGGAATACTTTCCAGTTCATTATATGAAGCTAGTAATACCCTGACATCAAAACAAAGACAGTATATAAAGAAAAGAAAACTATAGATTAATATCCCTCCTGAATATAGATGCAAAAATCCTTAACAAAATATTAAGAAATAGAATTCAGCAATCTAGAAAATGACCAAATGAGGCTTATTCAAGGGATGCAAGGTTGGTTTCAATATTTGAAAATCAATCGGCATATTCCATCATTAACAAGATAAAGAAAAATCACATGATCATATCAATCTATGCATAAAAAGTATCTGATAAAATTCAGCACCCACTCATGATTTGAAAGAAAACTCAGAAAAATAGAAATAAAAGGAACTTCTTTAACTTGGTAGAGTATCTACCAAAACCTGCTGCCAACATTACAGGTAATAGTGAAACTGAATGCTTTCTCCCATCTAGGGCACAAGGAAAGGATGTCCTCTCCAAACCACTTCTATTCAACATAGTACTAAAAGTTAGTTAGGGCCAGTGTAAAAAGACAGGGAAAGGAAATAAAATGCATAGAGACTGAAAAGAAAGAAAACTCGCCTTCTTTGCAGATACACATCTATGTGAAAAAGTCCAAGGAATCTACAAAAAACTCCTAGAATATCTGAGTTCAATAAGGTTGAAGGATATGAGATAAACACACAAAATCTATTGTATTTGGATACTCTAACAATGAACATGTGAATACTAAAATGTAAAAGTATCCTTTACAATCATTCAAGAAAAACGAAGTATTTAGGTATAAATCTAATGTAAATGACTTGCATGCTGAAAACTACAAAATGATGATGAAAGAAATCAAAGCTCTAAATAATTGGAGAAATATACTGTGTTGAAAGATTGATAAACTAATCATATTAAAGATTTAAATTTTCCCCAAGCTGATATACAGAATTTATTCAATTTCTATCAAAATCTGAGCAAGAACTTTTGTAGGTATAGATGAAATTATTCTAAAATTTATATGAAGGGTAAAAGGAGCTAGAATAGCTAAAAACAATTTTGAAAAATAAAATAGAATGGAAGGAAGCAGTCTATCTAATTTCAAGACATGATATAGTTACAGTAATCAATATTTTATGATATTGGCAGACAGTTACCACAGACAGAATGGGACACAATAGAGAACTATGAAACAACCTACCCAAGTAAGTCCAGCTGATTTTTTACTAAGGTACAAAAGCAATTCAATAAAGGAAAGGCAGCATTTTCAACAAATGGTGCTAGACCATTCTGGCATCCATAGCCCAAAAAAGGAAAAAAAAGAAAGAAAAAGAACCTGAACCTAAGCCTCACATCTTATACAAAAATTAACTCAAAATTGATCATGAACTGAAGTGTGTAAGATGTAAAACTATAAATATTTAGTACTGTGAAAGAAACCATATTTTACACTGTTTTGGAAACAACTCAGATGTCCTTCAATGGTTAGGCAAACTGTGATACATCCATACCATGGAATACTACTCAGGAATAAAAAAGAACAAACTATACATGTGGCAACCTAGATGATTCTCCAGAGAATTATACTGAGTTAAAAAAAAAAAGAAGCTAATCCCAAAAGGTTACACATTGTATAATTTCATTCATATAACATTCTTGAAATGGCAAAATTATAGAAATATAACGGCAATTATAGAAGAATAATATATGAGAGATTTTTGTGGTGACAGAAGTGTACTGTATTTTGACTATGTTAATATTAATATCATGGCTGTGATACTGTACTGTAGTTTTGCAATATGTCACTACTGAGAGTAACTGGGTAGAGGGTATGTGGGAGCTGTTAGATTATTAAGTATGAAATGTCCAATTTCCTTAAGTACTAAGTTTGACAGTTGATATCACTGACATTTCATTTTGACACTTCTTGTTTTATTTTTATTGTGAAGGTACATCCTCAGTCTTTCAAATGCACATTTTGGCTCGTCATTATCTCTCCATTTTTTTAGAGCAATTTTTATGACACCATGGATAAGTCCAAAATTTGTGTTATTTTTGAATAGTTCCATCGTGGGAACTATGGTGCAAACAGCTTGAAATATCAACGAAGTGTTTGGGAAGGATGTGGATAATGAACACACAGTACACTGATGGTTTGAGAAATTCCATTCTGGTGGTTTTAATCTTGAAAATAAGCTACGTGGGCGACCTGAGACCCAGGTGGATAATGATGAACTAAAAGCTATAGTGGAAGCGAATCCATTTCAACCTACACTGCATTAGCAGCAAGGTTTGATGTTACTATTCCAACAATACTGGACCATTTGAAACAAATCATCAAGGCAAAGAAGCTGGATAGATGGGTATCACATGAATTAAACACACACAAAAAAGAGAAATCATCTCAAAGCTTGTCTTTCTTTGCTGTTATGACATAAGGGCGAACCATTTCTACACTGTATTGTTACATGTGATGAAATATGGATTCTTTTTGACAATCGCAAGTGTTTGGCACAATGGTTGGATAAAGATGAAGTGATAAAACACAGTCCAAAACTGAATATTCATCAAAAAAAGCTAATGGTGTCTGGTGGTCCAGAGCTGGTATTGTCCACTACAGCTTCATGAAACCTGGTCAATCGATTACAGCAGATGGCTACTGCAACCAATTGAATGAAATGATGAGGATGCTTGTGATTAAGCAGCCAAGATTAGTCAAAAGAGGCAGGCCAATCCTCTTGCAAGACAACGCTCGACCACATGTTGCACAAACAACGCTGCTCAAACTACAGAAGCTGGACTTGGAAACTCTGTCACCCACCATACTCACTAGACCTTGTACCAACTGACTACCACTTCTTCCAGACTTTGGACCACTTCTTGCAAGGAAATATATTCAATTCTCAACAAACTGTGGAAAATACCTTTGACCATTTCATGGCCATTCACTCTCTAGTCTTCTTTGCTGCTGGCATAAACAAGTTATTGTTAAAATGGCAAAACGTTGATAGTTTAGGCACATGCTTTGACTAATTGTACTGCTTCTTGTTTGAGACATAATAAACTATACTTCTGATTTGAAATCAAACATTTCATATTTAATGACAAAAATATTATTTACAGGTGTATGTAAATCTACAATTATCTCCAAAGAAAAAGTTTCATTTTTAAAAAGTCTGCATGTAAGGTAGGGTGCGGCAGCTCATGCCTATAATCCTAGCACTCTGGGAGGCTGAGGTGGGCGGATCGCTCAAGGTCAGGAGTTCAAAACCAGCCTGAGCAAGAGTGAGATCCCGTCTCTACTAAAAAAATAGAAAGAAATTAATTGGCCAACTAAAAATATATAGAAAAAATTAGCCAGGCATGGTAGCGCATGTCTGTAGTCCCAGCTACTTGGGAGGCTGAGGCAGAAGGATCGCTTGAGCCCAGGAGTTTGAGGTTGCTGTGAGCTAGGCTGATACCACGGCACTCAGTCTAGCCCGGGCAACAGAGTGAGACTCTGTCTCAAAAAAAAAAAGTCTTCATGTGAAATAAAAACAAAAGCCAAAAAATTATTTGTGCCTGGGGAAGCCCTGTACTACATACTATAAAATGGTAATTTCATTATTTTATAGTGTGTTGGGTAACTAGTTTTGATGGAGACACTAATAAAAATAATTTAAATACAACAGTAGTGCTGAATACCTATAGTATATCTAATTAAATTTAGAAAATATATTTTTTTCATTTTAAAATCTGTTAATATAAAAAATGACATTTCATATTATTACGTGTAAATAAAATGCATCTATTCTTATGATATTTCAGACTGTTTAGATCCAAGAACATTTTGCCTCTTAAGAACTACCTTATAATACTTCTACTATATTAAATTTCCTCCAGCAATACCTCATGACATTGCTGATCCTAGTTAATCTTATAAGCATTCTCATCAGTGTCAAGGGAAACTACACTGAAGTAACCATCTGGTGGAAACTGAAATGTTAAAACCCCTTACAAAATGATTAGTTGGACACTTTAGACTTCCAGGTTTTTTGTGTGTGGGGGTTTTGTTTTTTTAAAAAAACCAAATACACACAAACATTTGCTAGCTGCAATCTTTGCCAATTTACTTAATATCTCTGAGTCTCAGTTTTTGATATATAAAATGAAGATATGTCCTAGGACAAACGACAAAATTAACTATGAATATAGAAGTAGTTGGTAATAATACCTGACAGAAGACAGTCATTTAATAAAAATAAGTTTCAATGTTAACTGATATTTCTAGGTTAAGGCATAAAAAATAATGTAACATAGGTAAAAACCACATCATGTTCCTCTTTAAAATCTCTGTTAAAGCAAAGAAAGATTATTTTGGGGAAAAGGAACAGATAGATTGTTGGAGTTGTCTCCACAAAGTAGCACAATTAGCATAAAATCATAAGGGGTGTAATAAAAACATTTGTAGTGTAGACTGCATCACAATACCTGTGCTTTGGGACACTCCTAATGGTGCTGAAAGACACTGACACTGTGTGAGGGGATACCAAGAACTGGAGCTCTCTCCATTTCTATACATGTTTTAATTTTCTTTATAGGAAAGTTGCCTAAATAATAATCACATTGAGGGTGCACAAAGTGGCTTCAAAAAAGGACAGTGTCCAAGTTTACTTTGCACATAATTTCCCCTTGTTATGATGTTGATATTAGATGCTAAAGGCAGGCAAAATGCAAAGCTGTTGAGAACAAGAGGCTTGAGAGTGAAAATGCATGGGTTTAAATCCAGGCTCCACTACTTCCTAGCTGTAAGATCTTGGTCAATTTACTATATGTTTCTGAGCTTGAATTTTCTTATCTACAAAATGAGACAAGAATATTATAATACAAATAAAGTGCTTCACATAATATCTTTCATATATTAGGAGGCACAATAAATGTCAATTATTAGTAATAACCTTAGCTAATGAAATTGCATCTCAAGCTTAAGTATAAACATGATAATTAAGAAAGCAGCATTTTAAATATCTTCTTGGACAATGTGAAATGTAAGGATTACAATTAAATTGCAAAAGGGTTATTATAATTGCAGTAACTTCCATAATCATTATTCTAAGAAAGTGTTATGCACACTGGTTCATAAATATTTGATGAAAAAAACCACAATGTCCTATTTAGTTCACTGATGGTGGTTTTCAAGTATAAAATTAAACAAGATTGTTGTATGCAATGATCATCTTCATGTTCATGAACAAGAAAAATAAATACATTTAAAAATTGTTTATCCTACCAAGAACATTAGTCAATTCAGACACATTTAATACGAATTTTACAAACATGAATTTGTGTCCACAGTACTCAAATACTTTATCTTTAGATATCAATTTATAATAAATAAACTAAATTATAAAACACTTTAAGATTAGAAATTAGATCTCCAAATATTAAAATATTTGGGCCTGGGAAGGAGAAATTAACTAAGAAATTCTATAATTGTAAGTAACAGCTGCACAGTCAATATTTAATCACTATATTGTGAGACAGTTCAGTAGTGGAAGACAGGATTAACATATTGCTTTAAAACATTCCATTACTTTCTGCATCTGTTTACTGATAATAAAAGACACAGCTGTTCTAAACGAAACACACTAACAGGTGTAAAGTGCCAATTTGGCATTTTACATAAAAGTTACTCCTCATTTCCTTTTGGAATACTCTAAAACCTACTCTACACACAGCTACCAATAACTTAAAGGGGTTTTTTCAAATTAATTTGGATTATTCTAGTCATTAAGGAAAAGATATGCTTCTTCCTCCATGAATTCAAGATTATTTTTAAACGAGTACACATCCTGAACTAATTATAATTACTCCAGATGTTTTCCATAAAAATGGTCACACATTTGAACAGGGTTTCTTTGGCAACTGTTCTATATCAAATTTACTGCAAAAAGCATCAAAATTATGAGGTAACACTGTATCAAATTCACTGTTTAGTTAATCTACAAATGATAACGAAGTTTGAGCTAACAACTTATTGTGACTAGTGCACCAGCTAATCTGTAGCCACATGTACCATATCCAAAGGAACCATCAGGAAATTCAATATTTTTATAATAAATTCTCAATAATAACTTACCTAACCCAAAATACGCAAATATCATAAATGTAACTATATAGTTTGGGGGGGTTTGTTTACTTTTCTAAACCTAATATATTACAATCCATTTAAAGTGTACTGGGCAAAACAACTGAATCCATTCTAATAATTTAATAAATTCAGATAATTAATTTTTTAATTTATAAATTATAGCAGTGATGTTATAAATTATAAGATCAGTGTCTATGAAACATTAAAGAATTGATGATAAGAAAGATCACTGTGAAATATTTTAATTTGGTCATTACATTTATTTTTAATATATAAAACTTGGAGAGGAAAAGTTAAGAGAGACTATCAAAAGAGTCCAAAGTATTCAGTTGCTTTCTTTTCTTTTCCTAAAATAATGACATTTTCATATTATCTTTAGAAAAAGGAGGTTCATGAAAATAAAAACAACATAGCAAATTTAGGGGATGCAACAAAACAGTCCTAAGAAGAAAGTGTATAGCAATAACCACCTACATGAAGGAAAAAGAAAGTTCTGAAATAAACAACCTACACCTTATGACACTAGCAAACAAAAACAAACTAAACCCAAAGTTAGTGGAAGGAAAAAAATAATGAAGAACAAAGCAGAAACAAACGAAATAGAGACTACTACAAAGGCTCACCATGAATACTCAATTCAAAAAGATGTGAAAAATGTTATTCACTCTTTCACCCTATTCAGTCTTGCCTGCAATCTAACTCAAATTAGAGAAAAATACATCATTTTAAAATTAATGTAAAGGCAAACCAAATTTCTACCTTCCTTCCTTGGGGCATCTTCTTGTCTAAAGTCCTCTCTAATATTGAAAGAAATGTTCAAATTTTGCTGTAAAATTCTCTTCCTAAAGCTGAGTGTAAATTCTAAACAGGAATTCTCAAGCCTCTTTGTTACAATATGTGATTAAAGCTCAGTTTCCTGAAGGGAGGAGGCAGAGCAAAATGGCCAAATAGAACCCTCCAGCGAGCATTCCCCCTGCAAGAACACCAAATTGAAGAACTATCTACACAAGAAAGTACCATCATAAGAACCAAATACCAGGTGAGCAACCACAGTACCTGGTTTTAACATCATATCAAGGAAAGAGGGTAGGAAAGACAGTCTTGTGCTACCTACGCCACCCCTCCCTCATCCCCTGGCAGAGCTATATGGAGATAATTTTTGTGCTTCGGGGAGGGACTATGAAGTGATTGTGGGACTTTGCATTAGAATTCAGTGCTGCTACAGTGGAACATAACACAGGGCAGAATTATACCCATACCCACACCCACACAGAAAGTATCCAGACCAGCTCTGGCCAGAGGGGAATCCTCTTCCCCAGTGGTAGGAAACTGAGTTCCAGTTATCTTCACCACTGGCTGACTAAAGGGGTCTGGCGCCCAGAATAAATTTGAAAGGCAACAGGCCACAAAGACTGCAGTGCTTGGGCAAGTCCTGGAGCTGTGCTGGGCTCAGAGATAGTGGACTAGGGGTACACGTGACCTATGAAACACCAGCTGCATCAGCCAAGGGAGTACCTGTATCACCCCTCCTCCAACTCCAGCCAGTACAGCTCAATGAGAGACTCTTTTTGCTTGGAGGTAGGAAAGGGAGGAGCACAGAGAACTTTGTCTTGCAACTTGGGCACCAGCTCAGCCACAGTGAAATAAAGTATAAAGCAGATTCCTGAAGCCCCTGATTTCAGGCCTTAACTCCTGGATGGTATTTCTAGACCTACCCTGGTCCAGAAGGTAATCTACCACCCTGAAGAGAAGGACCTAGTCCTGGCAAGATTCACCACCTGGTAATTAAAGATTCCTTGGGCCTTGAATAAACATCAGTGATAGCCAGACCATAGTTGTCACAGGCTTTGGGTGAGACCTAGTACTATGCTGGCTTCAGGTTGACACAACACAGTCCCAGCTGTAGTGTCCACAGGAGTATCTGCATCTCCCTCCCCCAACTCCAGGCAGCCCAGCATGGAGAGTGAGACTCCTTCTGTTTGGGGGGAAGTGAAGGAAGAGTACAAGAGACTTTGCTTGGTAATCCAGGGAATTCTCCTATATCTAACCTAAGGCCACCACCGCGGTATGACCAGGAGTCTGCAAAAGTTGCAGTGTTATTGGTCTTGAGGCTCCCCCTAGTGCTGATATGCCTGCAGTGATCAAAGACTTAAAGATCACAACACTCAATTCCCTTTGAATATCTGGAAAACCTCCCCAAGGATGTGTACAATCAAGTCCAGACTGTAAAGATGAGAATAGATACCTAATTCTTCAATGCCCAGACACTGATGAACATCCACAAGCATCAAGGACATCCAGGAAAACATGACCTCACTAAATGAATTAAATAAGGCATAAGTAACCAATCCCGGAGTGATGGAGATATGTAACTTTTCAGACAGAGAATTCAAAATAGCTGTTTTGAGAGAGCTCAATGAACTTCAAGACCACATAGAAAAGGAATTAAGAATCCTATAGGAAAAATTTAACAAAGAGATTGAAATAATTTTTAAAAATCAAGCAGAAATTCTAGAGATGAAAATTCAATTGATGAACTAAAAAATGTATCAGAGTCTCCCAACAGCAGAATTGATCAAGCGGAAGAAAGAATTAGTGAGCTTGAAGACAGGCTATATGAAAATACACAGAAGAGAAAAAAGAATGAGGAAGAATGAAGCATGTCTACAAGATCTAGAAAATAGCCTCAAAAGAGCAAATCTAAGCATTATTGGCCTTGAAGAAAAAGGGAGATTGGGGCATAAAGTTTATTCAAAGAAATAACAACAGAGAACTTCCCAAACCTAGAGAAAGATATTAATATTCAGGTACAAGAAGGTCATAGAACACCAAGCAGATTTAACTCAAATAAGATTACCTTAAGGCATTAAATAATCAAATTCCCAAAAGTCAGATAAAGAAAGGATCCTAACAGCAGAAAGAGAAAAGAAACAAATAACATATAAAGGAGGTCCAATACATCTGGCAGCAGACTTCTCAGTGGAAACCTTACAGGCCAGGAGAGTGGCATGACATATTCAAAGCGATGAAGGAAAAGTATTTTAATCCTAGTACATTATATCATGCAAAAATATCCTTCAAACATGAAGGAGAAATAAAGACTCTCCCAGACAAAAAAGCTGACAGGTTTGTAGATAACAGATGAGAAAGCACAATAGTGAAATGAAGGAACACACACATGTGCACGTGTATACACACATACACACTGGGCCATAGAAAAAAAGATTTCAAAATTATTACAGAAAAAGGTTTGAATCCATCATCAAAGACCTTCAAGGAGACCATGGATCAAGAAAGAGTAGAAGCTGCAAAACCATTTATCATCCCATTTCTGACAATATAGCCACCAATTATCTCAATGAAATAATAATGTGGTGGTTTAAGAACACATGAGTTAATAATTTTCAAGAAATTTATATGAAGGGAAGAAGATCACACAAGGGGAATACAAAACAAGAATTATTAAGCTGATACATATGAAAGTACTTTTTAAACTGCTGAGATCTACACCAATGATACTATCATCAATCTATAAAAATTGTGTCAGTGAGGTTAGCCCAGAATGAGAACTGACTTATAAAACATACTTAAGGCAACGAAATAAACTTTTTAAATATGCTTAGAGCAATAAGATGAGCAAAAAAGGCCCATTTGTTACAAATGATATGTAACTCTCAGGAAACCAATAGCAACAAAATAGTACAAAGAAACTTCTATTTTGCTTCATTTTTCTTGCTATGTAGAAAAACTCAGATGATTTTGAAATATAAATCTATATGCCTTATATTTAAATGAAAGTTAGAAATTTAAAAGAAATTCTTATATTTCACTGACATACCACGTACTTCTTTTGAACTACCATCTTCATTTATGGTTTCTGTTTCTTCCTCCTTTGGGGAAAAGAAAAATGTAACATTAAGACCAGTCTTACACGTAGATGAGAGTAGGCAGTTTTCTCCAAATAGCAAAAATATATCCCTATATTGCCTAAAACTCCATCCATTAGAGGTTAATTCAGGGTAACTAATTCCTTTTAAAATCCAAATATTCCAGTCATTCACATTATAGTTTCCCCCCTTTATGACAGAATGGATCTTTTTGTTATTTATATTGATATAAATTATTTCTATGTAATTCCTTTTCCTTTAACACTTAACTAAGATCAACTAAATTAAGGGAAAGTGAGGTATAGTTGGTGGTTTGAAAAGAGATAAGAAACAGATAATCTGGAAATATTTAGACCCATATGGAATGCGGGAGAAAGTACAGAGACAGCAGCGCTAAGTACAGGGAACCTAGAGAGCCATGACACAAAGGAGGATAACAAAATACACATTTTTCACCAATGCAAATATCAGAATACTTGCTGTTATGAAAGTCAAGATTAAATTAAATAAATTTAGACACTCATTGCTCCTGCTTGGAGGTAGCTACAGCTGTTGGTAGCTACAGCTAGAGCCGGAGTGAGAGGGTCGGGTGGGGTGCTGGGAAAGTTATTCCTCTTGCGACTTCCACTCTTTTTCTTACCCCCTCACCTGGCAGCTTGACCTGGTGGGACCCCATTCTGTCCTGCAATCCTCCCCTCTCATTTTGGGTCCACGCAGAGCTTCCCTATTTTGTGCAGCAAATACTTATGTGTCAGTTTTAGGCTTTACTGCTTTTCTTTAATCCTGTTCTTCTGCCTGCTCTTGTTCAGGGGTTCCTCATTAGTAAAAAAAAAAAAAATTAAATTAATTTAAAGCATCTTTTTGTCTACATATGCCATAAACTCAACATTTTTGTTAAGTGCAGTCTTTGTGATCCTCCAAATCACTGACACATTTTACTGGCAAATATCAGAACTAGAAAATGGGGAAAAAACATATGCTTTAAAATTTCACTTTGAATTTAAGTTTAGAAATAATGTGTATTTATACCTCAAGAATGTCAAATTCTTCAAGTTCTTCTAAAGAAACTTCTTCTATGTTGAAAGGACACAGTGAACATGAGATGACTAACGCACTTAAACATAACGTAAATGGAATTTTAGCAGTATAATTTAACTGACCTTCTTCCTCTATTCTTATTCATCCTAATTCATCTTAAATATGATTTTAAACTAATATTCCTAATGCATTTTTCTGATTGTGTTACTTTCCTATTTAAAAATTTTTAGCTGTTCTTACCAAAGTTGAAAATCTTAATAGCCTGATATTCAAGTCCTCTCAAGATTTGGTCCCAAGTGAACTTTTAATCTTATTTCCCATGACTTTCCTCCCTTGGAGAGCATGGAAAGTAATACCAACATTGGTTTGTTAATACCTTCAGAGTTGGAATTGAAGGAAGAGAGAGCTAAATAAAATGTTATCATTCAAAAATACAAATATTTATAGATTGCCTTCTGGGTTAGTGACTATGCTAGGTGATAAACAGAGATGAAGCTGTATAACAAGAAATAAGTTTTTAAATGGCACTAAAATCATTCTTTATGAAAGAAGTAGTGCTCAAGGGAGAGTACCTTAAGAAACTATTGTAGGGAGCAATATCTAGAGAAACCATGGCATGAAACAAAGTTAAAGAATATTAATTGCTTTCTCACTCATAGTTTGATTGCATGAATAGGTGAGAAAGGAAAATCCTCAAGACTATGTAGCAGAGCAACAGATTTGTAATCAATCCTCAAAAGTATGCATGACTTATCCCCAATCTCAAATGCATGACTCAAATATAAATTAATACAAGAACATTTTAATAAAAAAGCTACATATAATATGAGTAAATTTTTATTATAAAAACCCAAGACCATAATATTTGTATGAAAACTTCAGATGGATTTACCCCTATACTGATCATTTTCTAGAAGATCAGAAAGACATTTCAGTAATAAAACTCAAATTAGCATAATGCAAATGTTCTATTTATCTGTATCTGCATAACAAACTATCCCAAAAATGAACTGGTCAAATAACTCTTTCATGGTTCTGGGGGCTGATGAGTTCATCTGAGTGGTTTTCACTTGGGCTATCTCATAGAGTTGTAATCAGATGGCAGCTGAGAGTTATCAAAGGTGTCTTTACTCAATGTCTGGCACCTGAGCTGAGATGGCTGGAATAACTGGGAATAGGTAAAGCATCTCTTTCTCCACTAGCCTCTTTCCCTGGCTAGCTTGTGCCTTCTTACAAGGTGATTGGCAACCATTTCAAGATAGCCAGGAAAGCTTCAAGGTTTCCATGACTGAAACTTGGAGGTCGTATAGCATCACTTCCTTCTATAATGTAATGGCAAAGTAATCATAAACTAGTTCAGATTCAAGCAAGTGGAGGAATAGATTCCACCCCATAAGGGAGAATGCCTATGTGTACAAAAAGAGAAGAAATGATGGTGGAGGCAGCGAGCTCAGTAACATTTTTGAGAATATATAAATCTGAATGTCCTGTAAAAAACCATAAACCTTACTTTCCAAAGAGAATGAAAAATCATAAACAGATTCATAAATCTGAGTATTTTATTTTCAGTGTATATTTGCATTAAAAATGTATATGTATTCTATTTTGAGAACCTAGCATTTGGCCACAGGATTATGTGCTCTCTTGTTAAGCCAAGTGTGATCACTGAACCAGTAACGTCAGCATCACCTGGAAACTTCTCAGAAATGTAGAATATCACACCCTACCCCAGACCTGCAGAATCAGACAAGCCCAGAGAGATTGATATGCACACGAAAGTTTGAGAAGTGCTGACTTAGGCCATATTCATATACTGGTATAGAGTATACTCAAATTTGTAATCTGAAGAAACCTACAAAACATGAAGCACTCTTCCTCCAATTTTGGGGGCAAAGAAGGACTGTATAACACATTTTATTTTGTTTTTAAGAGGGTGAATGGCTAAAACTTGATTGCTCCAATAAAATGTCTGAAAATTTAAAAATTATACGTGTTAGGGAGAAATCCTGTTTTCATCTGGAATCAAGAATCATCACTGCGCTGGGCTCACGCCTATAATCTTAGCATTTTCGGAGCTTGAGGCAGGAGGATCACTTGAGGGCACGAGTTTGAGACCAGCATGGTCAACATTAAGACCTCATTTCTACAAAAAATTAGCCAGGTATGGTGGCACATACCTGTAGTCCCAGCTACTTGGGAGGATGAGGCAGGAAGATCGCTTAAACCCAGGCGTTCAAGGTTGCAGTGGGCTATGATGATGCCACTGCACTCTAGCCCAGGCAACAGAGCAAGACCGTGTCTCAAAAAAAAAAAAAAAAAAAAAAGAAAGGAAGAAAGAAAGAAAGAAATCATCACTATGTATGTGAGGAAGTTATAAGCTTTTTTATATGACATGACTAAGAAAACAAAAAAAAAAAGTTCAAAGAACTTCAAAATAGGTAACAAGTATATCATATGTTTAGTGATTTACATGTAAAACAGAAAAATTATTTGCTATTATTAATAAGTTATTTAAAATTTTATTTTGGCAGTACACCATCACTGTATTGCAATTTAACTTGCAATTTACCAATGTCTCAAGATTAAATGAAAGCAAATTTTTAAAAAAATGCCCTTTTTAAAGAAATAATGAAAATTATCTTGTGAAACATACTATTTTCTTCCAAAAATATATTCATTTCATTCACAATTTCTCACCTGTTTCTTCTTAATGTGTCATTCATTTCTATAATCTAAATTATGAAACATAATTAAAATACAAGAAAGTTCTTAAATATCAAGTAAGTTCAACATTAAAGATCATATTAAATTGTCAGTCATTACTTTGTCTTATTAAGCATCTGGATGCAAATCTTACTTAGAAAGTTACATCTGAATACTTAGATCCTTTATAAATAAAAACTATTTTCAGTTAAGGAACAACCAGCAACTTTAGGTTGGCTTCCAAAAGACCTCAGATACAAGCCCATATTAAAATTATTATTATATAACATGGTCCTCAATATCCATTAAAATGTAAAAATGTCTTTTGGACTCATCAATAACCAAGAATGATGCCAAAACTGATCTTCCTTAAAGCAAATACTGCTCTGTAGCAAAAAGTGTTATGGTGATTTTCTGGTGCATTTGATACTAAAACAGAAACTGATACGGCACCAGGCTAAACACTAAAAGAGCAGAGATTTTTAAACCCCATTAGATTGCGATGCCATCAACAGCAGTTTTCCTAGTTTGCGTGGAACACAAAAAAGATTAGAGGAAATCATACTGACTTTCTAGTATAGAATGGGAAAGTAAATAAGCCTCTGTCTAGTAATCTGCTATCATCATGAATTAGCCAAAGTGGAGGAGATACCTCTTTTCCGCTTTAATTTTATTATGGCATCATCCTATATAATCTAAACTGAAAACCCTGAAAAGTGGGAAGGCCTCAACAACTCTTGAACCAACTTTCTCTATTTGTTACCATAGTTTTCATCCCTTTTTGTTTGGATCACACAAATTTGTCTGAAGTTTTAAGTAGCCTCATAACTTGCTCTGCTTTTATAACTTGGCTAAAGTGTTCTAATCTTATTGGGTACTTCTCTGCTTAAAAATGTTAATGGCCTCTCACAGTGCTTAAAGAAAAAAATTTCCCAAATCCTTAAAGGCCTATGAGACCTTTATGATCAAGGTACTGCCTACATTCTAATTCAATCTTCATTTACTCTATTAGCTGCACTCACCAATAAATTAGCACATGCTATTCCTTTTGCCTCAAAGATTCTTTCCTTCTCCTAGATAATTCCTTATCAACTTTTAAGATCCAGCTCACTTGTTTCTTCCATAGATTTCTCCAAGTTGGGAGTGGGTACTCCTCTATGCATCCATAGTACACACTACTTATCCTTATCATAACACTTATAATATTGCTATTGTCTTTTAGAGGGTAAAGAATGTCCTCTCTATTCTCTGTTTAGTACTGAGTGTGGTGACAAATGTCACTGAATAAGCAAAGAAATATATAACTAATGTAGAGATGAAAGAGTTTGTTACAGTGATTTCATGTTCAACTACAGCAAGATGGAAGAAATCTATCCACCACCTCAAATTAGTTTAAAAGATTTTATGAAAAAGTAAGCTAGTTCAGAGACATTTAAATATGGTTAATGTAGACATAATTAACTGAAAAGAGGTCATTCCAGATTCTGCTAATGCATATTCACTACAAAAAGAGGAAGAAACAAAATTACAAAATGTTAGAAATGATTGTGCACTTGAATATCAAGTTCAGAACTTTATTTCAGAGATTAAATAATACCACTAGCTTCTTTTTTGTTTACCAAGATAGCAGATCTCAGTACAAGTCAGTAGGAAATACAGACTTAAAGAAATGGATTTGAGGGCTGGGCACGGTGGCTCACACCTGTAATCCTAGCATTTAGGGAGGCTGAGGTGGGAGGCCAGGAGTTTTAAACTAGCCTGAACGAGAGCGAGATCTCATCTCTACAATTTTCAGTCCCATCCTAGACCCATGGAATCAGAAACTGTGGGCACACTGCCTAGCAATCAGTGTTTTAACAAGCTCCCAGGTGATTATAATGCATATTCAAGTTTGAAAACCACTGGCACAGGATTTTAAAAGCTAGAGAAAAGATCTTTACATTAACTTGTAGTGCTTTAAGGAGGAACAAAAAATGTGATCAAATCCAGTTAGCAGGGAAAACCACTTTGGGTGGCAGTGGTGAGTCCAATGGTGTGTTGCTAGTATTACTGAAAATAATGAAGAAGGCTTTGAAGACTAACATTTTAAAGTTTAGGTGAGAGTAACTGAAAGATCTAGAATAAGGTTAACAGTTAACTCTTGATTATTCATGTTTATGAAGGGAGAAAGTAATTGACAATCTCAAGTCCTTTTGTAATTTGGCTTTGTAGTAAAACTTGATTTCTTTTTCTAGTACTTACCTTTGTTTTGTTTATGATAATATGAACATTTAGAGTGAAACTAGCAGAGTACTAGATTAGCCGTGTGCACACTGGTGAATCATTTAATCACTCTAGGTTTCTTTTTCTCATCTGTAAAATTGGCTGGGTCATCCCAACATTCTTTTTAGCCACTATGAATCCACGAACACTGGCTTGCCCGAAATGCTCCAACTCTAAGAACAAGGCTAGTTCATTTAAATATTTTAATATCATTACTGGTATTTTAATTTCCCTAGCAATTTCAGTTAAGTCGGTCATCAACATTTGTGTCCCCCATATGTATTATTTCCTTTACATTAAGTACTATAAACAGTTAAATATATTTTTGGTTTTCAGTGTAGACCCTAACCCCAGTTTATACAGTAGCTCCTGCTTCCCCCTTATGCCTTCCCCAAAAAACTGGAGGAAGCTTGCAAAAATATAATGAAAATAGAAGTAAACTGATGAGTTAAGTGGTTGGATCAGGGAGAAAAATGAGTCAATAGTAATTTACATTATGTGTTAAGAAATGTGGGCTGTGGTGGGATGAATCGCAATTCTTGCAAACTGAGCCACAAAAATCTGGATAAAATCACAGAGAATCAAATAGCCAATGAATGTAATAAGTCTGTCGATCTGAATGCAGGCCCAACATTTTTCATGTTAAATATTTAAAACCTTATAGGCCCGCTGGATCATAAATGGCTGCCTTCCCAGCAAAACGTCCATCCGAGGGATCTGCAGGCCTCACTTTCCTATGACTTTGGCGTCATCCCTGTGGCTACAGCTCAGTCTAGGATCCTAAGCAACACACCTGGGTCTCAAGAGGCACTTTGAGGAACTAAAAATTTGCGAGTCCACCTCGTCCCCGGCAACAGCCTAAAGAGGAGGAAAATCGCTGACTTGAGGTGAGGCTTTCCTTTCTCTTCAGGTCTCCTCGCCTCGCCCTCAACTCCCCGAGTTGGCCTGCCAGCCCGCAGCTGCCTTACCTCCATCCCGGGAGCCGAGGCTTCTCCGTCGCCACTGCCCGCTCCAGCCCTTTGTGTCCCAGTGGTGCTGGGACTGCCGTGAAGGGCCCACGCGGGGCAGGGCGGGCGCCAGCCTCCTGCGCCAGGGCAGCCTGTGGGGCGACGCGTGGTCCTCAACTGAACCTGCCCCTCTTCTGGAAAAAGCTGCCAACTTACCCTCTCTGCTGATTCCGTTAGAAAATCGTTGCTGCCCAGCTGATTTACTCAAAAAAACATTTGTTAAAGTGTCACGAAGTGTTTTGGACTACCCCCACCACCTACACTTTGTTGACCCAAATAACTCCTTAGGGCCTGTTTCTCATGGCAGGCAGTATAACGGTGGGTTAGGAACACCAGCTCTGCGATTAGACTCCATAGGACCTGCAATTCTCAATTTTTGGTGACGATTAAATGAGATGATGCCAGGTAAGTGCTTAGCCTATCTAGCAAACAGGCGGTAAATAACTGCTGCCATTACTACCAACCAGAGTTGGCAGAATTCAGCTGGTAAGAAAAAAATGCATTTCTCTACAAGGCCAATACAGATTATACTGGTAAATAAATGAGTCCACAATTTTGCTTAGGGCTGGTATAAATATGTGATGCAAATTTCATCACCCTCTATATCTCTGTAAGCTCTTTCCTTAATTTACCCAATTAGAAAGATTTCCCAGAGAGGGGCCCCACATTTATAAAAGAGGTAATAAGAGGTAAGGGAGCAATTATTTTTGTAACTGCCAGACCAGCCTTATCTGGCCATACTGTTGATAACACAACGTCTAGTTATTTTGCAGTCACAGAGCTAAGAAGTTGCAAGTTACGCAGCCGGAGCATGTGCAAGAAAATTTGACCTCAAATAATAACACCTGGAACTAAAGTTTTGCCCACTCGCCCCCAACTAAAAGATGGGACATGGCCGGAACCAAGCAACAGGATACTTTCAAAAAGGATGGGTCTATTGTCTAGGAATGTTTGGTGATAAGACTCCTCCCCATGCCTTATCATAAAGTCTTGAAGTTCTTCCAATCAAAAGCTGCCCTGCCAGCTCTTCCACATAACCTGTCCTCCCTAGCCCATAAAGCTTGCCCCAAAACCCAGAGTAGGGAGACAGATCTGGGTTTGTCTCTGTTTCCAGGAGACAGTGCCTCCTGTCTCCTTGCTGGTTGACTCTCTATACAGCTTTTCTTTTCCCAAAACCTGGTGCCACAGTATTGGCTTCTATGTGCATCAGACAGCAAGCCCATTGCTTGGTAACATTTTGGTTCCTGGGAAACAGAATGACGTAGGCAGGAGAGGCCAGGATACAAGTAGAATTCCAGGTATCACAATTGTACCTCTTAACACAAGGATCTTACCAATTTAAAGAGGAGCTATGAGAATTACTGGAGATGGTGTGTAGAGACACTGTATCTAGAGTAACATATCTTACTTTACACAACAAATAGATTGAGTAAAAATCATGTTTCAGCTGGTGCGGTGGCATGGGCCTTTAATCCCAGCTACTTGGGAGGCTGAGGGGAGAGGATCCCAAGAGCCCAGGAGTTCAAAACCAGCCTGGGCAACATAGTAAGACTGACCCTGTTTCAAAAGAAAAAAAATCATGTTTCAGCTTTTGTAAATTAAATATTTTGGTACACTGTGGGACTTGGTTTTTTAAGGGGCACATGTACACTAATGTTCACCTAAATTTTCTGTTAAAAGTGTAGTTTTCCCCATGTTCTCTGTCAGAATTTGACCCCAAACTCCAATTATAAGAAAGAGACAGCAACATCTAAGCTGTTATCCCCAACATGAAGGTAAAGGGCAGGATTTCTGAGGTTATGTCCTTTCTTCTTTCTCTTAACTTCATGTTCTCACTTTCTCTCACTCAGTCTCTGCATCCTACTTTAAACAAGATTGACAATATTTGTCTGATATGCTAATCTGTGTGATATGTGACTTCTCCCTGTACAGGGCTGACCTAGTAAATTTACCACCCAAGAATACTACCTATCTTCCAATTTGGAGTCTACAACTAATATTATTGTGAAGGCTGGTTCTTGAAAATAAAATGAATTAATAAGTTTATTTAAGTTTTCTATAATTTTTGAAACATTTTAATATACAAATAAGCCAGTGAATCCTCATTTATAAAATGACCATTTGACACATAATACAAAGATGGTTTAAAAATTGACTCATTGTTTTGTGACCAAATCAATTTCAACAGTAACTAATCTTCTTAAACATAATCATGCAGTTTCTGGAAGATGGGTTAAATGATGAAAAAATGGGCGACCATGAACACACCCTTTAATTTCATTTCCAAACTGGTGCTTCATTCTGTAGATAATGTCTTGGATGTCCTCTTTTGATAAGTGCATGGGTAATTGTCTAGACAAACGCACTGCTTCTCCCTGTGAAGGCAAAGTCATACATGTTACTGTGATATACCCTGAAACAGAAAACATGTCATCCTGGCAAGAAGACAGAAAATTGATTATATTCATTCTTACTAATTCATTCAACAAATATTTATTAAGCACAAACTATGTTGCAGGTTCTAAGGATAAGGTGGAGCAAGAAAGCAAGACCCTCGACTCTTATAAATTACATTCTAGTGCAGAGAAACAAAAAATAGATAAAAAGACAAAGAATTTTTTGTGAATAAATAATGCACAAAATTAAACTGGGCAACACGATAGAGTGATTGTATGGTTGGAAAAAGCTTACTTGAGATGGCTTTAGGTTTCTTTTTAAGTAAGGAACCATAATACAAAGATCATTGGGAGAGAAAAGTATTTCAGACAGAGAGAATAAAAAGAATCAAATGTTCAGTGTGGATGCAACTGTTAAAGGGAAGAGAGAAACAAGATAAGGGAGTTAGGCAGCAGCCAGATCATCCTCTAGGATAGGGTAATTGGGGTTTTAATCTGAATGCACAGGCAAGTAACCAGAGAGTTTTTAAGCAAAAGCCTGACATTTGTTTCACATTTTAAAACAATCAGTTTGCTGTGTGATGTATGGTTTGAGGCAAGTAGGTCAAGAAGAGAAGCAGGGGGACCAGCGTGGTAGCTCACGCCTGTAATCCTAGCACGCTGGGAGGCTGAGGCGGGCGGATTGTTTGAGTTCAGGAGTTCGAGACCAGCCTGAGCAAGAGCGAGACCCCCTTCGCTACTAAAAAAAAAATAGAAAGAAATTAGCTGAACAACTAAAAATATATAGAAAAAATTAGCCAGGCATGGTGGTGCATGCCTGTAGTCCCAGCTACTCGGGAGGCTGAGGCAGTAGGATCGCTTGAGCCCAGGAGTTTGAGATTGCCGTGAGCTAGGCTGACACCATGGCACTCTAGCCGGGACAACAGAGTGAGACTCTGTCTCCAAAAACAAAAAGAAAAAAAAAAAAGAAAAAGAAAAAGAGAAGCAAAGAGTCTTGTCAGCAACCACTGCAGTTCTGGTCAGAAGCTTTGACTATAGTGTTAGTAGCCGAGATGGAGGGAGGTATGAAAATTCCTGATACGATACAGAGTCAAGAAAACTTCGTGATGGATTGAATTGGTTATGAGGGATGAAGAATCAAGGATAATGTCCATATTTTTGGTATGGTAATGCTATTTTCTGAGACAGGAAGAACTCAGGTTTTGGAGATAGTAGTGTTAGCAAAACTGGCTTCTTTTAAGATTTTTTTTTTTAAATTGCTGTACTTCAAAGATCTTGAATCCTAATATTATTTTCTTTAACCACACAACCCATTTTCTTTCCAACCATCCTACTCTTTTATTCCAACTAAGCCTGTTTTTTTTTTACTTGACCTTTTCTCTCTCCAATCCCGTCTTATTCTCCTGACCCACATGCACCCTTCTGCCATTTTTTCCTAGTTAAGGGGCGAACAGTGAAATGTGACATTAAGGATACTAGCTTTAGCAACCTGCATTCCTTTTAGATCCTACTAGAATCAAATTTATCTTTTTTTTTTTGAGACAGAGTCTCTGTTGCCTGGGATAGAGTGCCGTGGAGTCAGCCTAGCTCACACAACCTCGAACTCCTGGGCTCAAGCAATCCTTCTGCCTCAGCCTCCCGAGTAGCTGGGACTACAGGCATGTGCCACCGTGCCCAGCTAATTTTTTCTATATATTTCTAGTTGGCCAATTAATTTCTTTCTATTTTTTTAGTAGAGACAGGGTCTCGCTCTTGCTCAGGCTGGTTTAGAACTCTTGACCTTGAGCAATCCTCCCGCCTCAGCCTCCCAGAGTGCTAGGATTACAGGCGTGAGCCACTGTGCCCAGCGAAATCAAATTTATCTTTATATCTTTGTAGGACCTAACACGGTTTCTTGTATATAATGTGTTCAAATTTCCCTCACTCACCTTCCTCTTGTTCTTCCACCATATCCAGTTTACTAATCCCTACCCTTGGACAAATTCTACTGAGCACTACTGGAGAGTTCAAGAAACTGTCCTAGCTGAATCCAATAAAAATGTTCGCTCAGGCCGGGCGTGGTGGCTCACGCCTGTAATCCTAGCACTCTGGGAGGCCGAGGCGGGTGGATCTCTCAAGGTCAGGAGTTCAAAACCAGCCTGAGCAAGAGAGAGACCCCGTCTCTACTAAAAATACAAAGAAATTAATTGGCCAACTAATAATATATAGAAAAAAAAATCAGCCGGGCATGGTGGCGCATGCCTGTAGTCCCAGCTACTCGGGTGGCTGAGGCAGTAGGATTACTCGAGCCCAGGAGTATGAGGTTGCTATGAGCGAGGCTGCCGCCATGGCACTCACTCTAGCCTGGGCAAGAGAGTGAGACTCTGTCTCAAAAAAAAAAGAAAAAAAAAAAATGTTAGCTCTTTTGAGCCCTCAGTGACACCTGGAAATCATCTTAATCCTCTCTAATCAACTTTCTCTTACAGTGCCCACAGCTCTCAATTTCAGATCTTTGCTACTGTACTCAAATTCCCAATGCCTTCCCAGCCTTGTCAACTCTCAGCACAACTTCTACTGTTTCACCACATATACCAAGACATGATTTCTTTCAAATTTACCTAAAAATATTACTTTTACTTTTCTTCCCCCCTTCTGCTCTTGATTCAGAGACAGTTTCTCCTTTCTAAAACTTACATCCTTATGCCATCTTCCCTCCTGCCTTTTTTGGAACATTTGCTCTGCAATCTTTCATTGTCAGTCTTTTCCATCAATCAATACAAACATGCTAAACATACTTTTTCCTTTCTTTCACTACCATGTGACTTGCTGCATACTTTTTCATCAGTACTCCACTCTTTAACCATTGGCAAAAGTCTTCCATCCCTACTACAGTTAACCCGTGAACACAGGTTTTACTGCACTTATACAGTGCTCCCCAACCTTTTTAGCACCAGAGACCAGTTTCATAGAAGACAATGTTTCCACAGATGGGGGGTCGGGGAGGAAGAGGAATGGTTTTGGGATGATTCAAGCACATTACATTTATTGTGTACTCAAACCTCTCTACTAATGATAATCTGTATTTGCAGCTGCTCCCCAGCACTAGCATCACCGCCTCAGCTCCACCTCAGATCATCAGGGATTAGATTCTCTTAAGCAGTACACAACCTAGAGCCCTTGCATGCACAATTTACAGTAGGGTTCAAGCTCCTATGAGAATCTAATGCTTATGTGGTGATGCAAGTGATAAGAGAGCAGCTGTAAATGCAGATGAAGGTTCACTTGCTCACTTGCCCGCTGCTCACCTCCTGCTGTGCGACCAGGTTCCTAACAGGCCATGGACCTGCACTGGTCTGTGGCCCAGGGGCTGGGTACCGCAGCACTCATAGACTTTTTTCAACCAATTCTGATTGAAAATACAGTATCATGGGATGCAAAACCCACATAATATGGAGAGCTGACTTTTCATATGTTTGGGTTCCACAGGGCCAACTGCAGGACTTGAGCATTTGGTCCTGGAACCAATCCCCCAAGTATACCAAGGGACATCTGCACTATGCCATTATGGCTCTCTTCAAGATTACTGCTGCCATACCTGATAGTCTTCTAGTAACTATTACCCTATACAGAATGTGATCCTACTTATTTTTAAATTTCTTTTCTTTCTTGACTTTTATATCTACCCTTTTCTTGGTTCTCCTTTCACTCTCCTTTCTCTCTTATTCATTTTATTCAGCTTGATCTTAAATGGAAGCAAGCATCCCTGTGGTTCTGATACAGGTTCTCTCCTTTTTCTAGACCATTTTCCTTAACAATCCCATCTACTATTACCTTAATATAAAGGAGGAGCAGTATTGGCAAAGAAAAAAACAAATTTAAAACCAGTCCCAACCACTTTTTTATGTTATTTCTGAAATTTTATTTCTTCCCACATGGTTCTTCAGTACACAAAACACTGCCTGCAACACCCTCGACCTTTACTTAACTTCATGATAACTCCTTTTAAAGTCTCTAGAAACTATCAGTATTGAGTTACCCCCACAATAGGCTGGGAATTTCCATATAACAAAGCTCCTAAAAGATTCACAGAACACTGCTGAATACATTCTTCAGAAGGGGTAACAAGTGAACTTTCGTATTAAGGAAGTCTGACCTTCAGAATACAACGGGCATACCATGTATCGTAAACAAAAAAGGCTCATTTTTAAAAAGGGGGCATTAGAGTTCAGGTTTATTTTTAAAATAGTATCAGACCACTTTGAGGGATATATAGAACCACAAATATAGAGGCAGTCGCTATTGTCTTTTTTGCCACTAACTTATATTTGGACATTTTAAAGTTTATAATCTTCCTCAATCCTTTTATTATTTTTAAATTTATTCTTTTAAACCACTGTTACATTTCTCATTTGTGGTGAATATTGTTAAGAAAACGAAAATTTCCATTTATTCAATGATTTAGGTCTTTCCCTTTCCCTCTCTTGTTTTGCTCTTGAAGAGATCAGGGCTTAGAATCATATTACAAATCTTTTTAGACAAGTAGAAGGCATAAAGGTGGAACAATTTTGAATCCCTTTTAAGGGGATTATTTATGGAAATTAAAAAAAAGAACTTCATCAAAAATGTTTTATCCATAAAGCTCTTCCTGAATATGAAATAATGTTATGGTAAGAATCCAGATAGAGTTTACCAAAACCCATCTATATGTGACATTTTTAATGGTCTTTTCTTTTTTTAATAGTGTTACTTCTTGCAAACAAATAATAAACCTCATAAAAACTGTTTTACTATTTTGAAACCACTTACTATTTTTTTAAAAAAACAAGTATCTTAAAATCTAGCCAACCTACATAAATTAATAATGCATACCTCTAAATAACTTATCACTTTTCGAGGTCTACATTCAAAAACTTCTTTTGCATTTTTGTTTAATATAGCATTAAGAATTTCTTTTAAATCCATTACTCCATAGAATGGGACACAGTTAGCCATTCCTTCTATTTCCAAGTAGTTTTCAGTAATGGAAACTCCTGAAATAAAAAATAAAAACATAGTTTAGTATAAATTGTATTCCAGAACATGTCCATTAAAACAAAATCACTGTTAAAGCATTTAGTGAACCTTCATTAGAATTTAATATAGTCAGGATGAAGTTTTGTTCCTTAGTTAGAGAAAAAATAGTAATCTCCCATAGGATTTCACATTAAGTCATAAGTGCTCATTGACACCACATGTGCTTTATATAATTTCATTTAATCTCAGTTATTGCTGGTCTGCTCCTTACATTTGTTTAGAACATTTCTTACTTTGGAGAGAAAATGGAGTCCCATGATATTTATTAAAATATAACTGGTTTAAGTGTTTTAACAACTGCTGCTCTTCAAATTCTATCTTAGTGTTTTAATATCTAATTTAAAGGCCCGAATTATTTGTGATGATTTTAACTTACAAATTATAAAAATAGTCACACAGTAAGTTATTAATATATTCCTAATTTGAGGAAATAAAATATTAATGTTTGTTCAAAATATTTAACTAGGACAATGTTTAAAAAACTGACATGTTATTTATTACTTAAAATACTTTCAATTAATTTAGTAATTAAAATAAAACTAAAAAATAGCTACAGAATTAGACATATAACTGGGTACATAATCCATAATAGCGTATATTTCAAAGCATCAGATTTGGCTTTAAAATACATGATTTTGGAAAACAGCAGATTTTTCTTCTTTGGCTGTATCTGTGTAACAGCGTTCTTTGTATTTAAGTCCACATAATTCTACCCAGAAGAAAAAGAGATGATCCAATTTGGATAAGTAGTAGCTATCAATGGATTAATTTAAAAAATGTGATGCAACTTGAAGAGATTCAGATCCTGAGACTTCAATAATCCAATCTCTTACCTGTTCCCAGTTACATACTAGTTCCTTTAGCTAGATGGCAGATGCAATAGTGGTAGACTACAGAGCAGGTATCCTAACGTTTTTCCCAGGAAACAACTCAAGAATAACATATGATGGCCGGGCGCGGTGGCTCACGCCTGTAATCCTAGCACTCTGGGAGGCCGAGGCGGGCGGATTGCTCAAGATCAGGAGTTCAAATCCAGCCTGAGCAAGAGCGAAACCCCACTCTACTATAAAAATAGAAAGAAATTAATTGGCTAACTAAAAATACATAGAAAAAATTAGCCGGGCATGGTGGCACGTGCCTGTAGTCCCAGCTACTCGGGAGGCTGAGGCAGGAGGATAACCTGAGCCCAGGAGTTTGAGGTTGCTGTGAGCTAGGCCTACTCCACGGCACTCTAGCCCGGGCAACAGAGTGAGACTCTGTCTCAAAAAAAAAAAAAAAAAAAAAAGAATAACGTATGATGACATATCATCAAGCATTAAGGGATGAGATACAGAATTCAATGAAGGGAGACGAAATCAGTTTGAGCAACAGGGGGAGTTTACATGTGACTCAAAACAGTATATTATAGACAGGCAAAGAGGAAGTAGCAGACTATTCCAGCTCACAACTCTTTTACATATTTATATAGATAATAAATTTCCAAAAATATCAGTCTAAGAGACTTTTCACTATTACTAGTTCTAAATCTTCTATAATATGATTAGATTGAAAAGTCTAATACTAGCTACATTTGCCCTGGAAAATTATACACATTTCACAGAATTACTAGTGGAAATGGGCAAAAAGTATTTGGCTACAAATAAGGAAATTGAGCAATATTTTAATCTGTTTGCAAAATGCAAATACGGAAAACTTAGAGACATTATTAACTATGTAACAATAAACTTTCAAAAGTTTCCATAAAATTCTGTAAAATGCTTCCCAATTTTCAGAGAAACTACATCAATGAATAAATGGTTGGACAGGTTTTCACTTCCTAAAATATGAAATTCTTATTGAAGCAGGACAGAAAGCTATTCACATTAAAAAGCAAAGTTCTTAGGGTCACATTGAGAATCTTTTTCCTCAAGGCCAGATGTATTCCTTCTCTTTTTCAAATGCTTTTATCCTTATCCAAAGATGTTTTGTGACAACTGGCAAAGTTAGTACAACACAACAATATTCTAAAAGAGAGAGAACAGAACTTAATTAAAAAATGAAAAGACAGGCCGGGTGCGGTGGCTCACGCCTGTAATCCTAGCACTCTGGGAGGCCGAGGCAGGCGGATTGCTCAAGGTCAGGAGTTCAAAACCAGCCTGAACAAGAGGGAGACCCGGTCTCTACTAAAAATAGAAAGAAATTAATTGGCCAACTAAAAATATATAGAAAAAATTAGCCGGGCATGGTGGCACATGCCTGTAGTCCCAGCTACTTGAGAAATCGCTTAAGCCCAGGAGTTGGAGGTTGCTGTGAGCTAGGCTGATGCCATGGCACTCTAGCCCGGGCAACAGAGTGAGACTCTGTCTCAAAAAAAAAAAAAGAAAGAAAAAAAAGAAACTCAGTACCATAAAGACAGGCAGGCAGCAAATGTGGACAGAACTCCTACTTCATGCCAGGTACTGAGGATTTAGACAGATGCCACAACCAGACACAAGCAAGCTCACACACTCACTCTGCACATGGCTATGTCCTCAGATCTTTCATCAGTGCCCACAAGCCCCCAATCCTTAGCCCATCCCCTCCCTCCCCTGCTCTCCACCTCCGTAGTCTCCTCCCTGAAACCCCCTTACTCTTGGGGAGAGGGCTGCTGGCCTCGGCGCCGTCGCCAATGCAGATACCAAAAGGCTCCCAGGCCAGCCAGGACAATGAGCAGGATGCCAGATGTCAACCCCACTGCCAGGCCTGCTACGTCCACTCGTCCACGCCCTGCGGGGAGGGGAGGAGAGCCACTTTCTCAAAGGATGCCACCCACCCCAGTGTCAAAATCCTTCCCCCATAAGCAGTACAGATTATGGGGCAAGGCAGAGCTGGGGCTGCTTCCTAGCCCTGTGACCTCAGGCAATTCACCTGATTCCTTTCTCTGAGCCTCCGCTTCCTGCTCTGTAAAATGGGAATGGGAACCGTAACCCCTGTGCCACTGGCTGTGAAAACTCAATGACATCAAATGCATAAAGGGCCTGTGATAACTTCATCTGGGACTAGAAAATACAGTAGCTGTATCCACTCGACAAGAGAGGCACTCCCGGGACACAGGGAAGTTCAAGTCCCCATGAGTCAGGGGGCACAGCCTCCTAAGAGAGCTGTCCACTGAGTGGGCAGCTGATTTTACACATTGAAGGTAGGTAGGGAGCTCAGGCACCCGAAGGCTTCAAGAGGCCCATACACTGGGCACTACCAGATGTAGCAATCATCATACAGGCCACCCAGTTAAATGTGAAGTTCAAATACACAACAAATAGTTTTTTAGTATAAGTATGTCCCATGCACTATTTGGGACATGCTTATATTTTAAAATTTTTCACTGTGTATCTGAACTTCAAAGTTAACTGGAGGTGGAGGTAGGGGGATGTTCCTGTATTTTCTCTGGCAACTCTGCATTCACTTTGAGAAAATGTAGCCCCTTTTACCAATCAGGCTACTGAGGGGCAAGGCCTCAATTCTGAAGGAAGTACAGAAGCCACAGGAAGGCTTCTGAATTTACCAGAAGGCAAGGAAAAATTCACTGAACAATGGGGGAATGCAGGGAGCCTCCCCAAATAACTAGGAGTCTAGAACTCATGTGGACCTCTTGCAAAGGCACAGCCCCCTTTAGCAATCCAAAGCCAAGGGGGCATGGGGAGGCCTTGCTAGCTATTACTGCTGGGGAAACTTCCTTTGGCATGGGTAGGGGAGGCTTTCCTCAAACAGCAAACCTCAAGCTTTTTAGCCTCCTTAGCAAAAAGCTGCAGTGAGGAGGTGGGTCCTCTGGATTCAGGCTTGTTTCAGGTGGATTCAAGGAGCCACTAGGCCTGGCATGGCCTGTAGGGAAGGAGTTACCTCCCCTAGCAACCAGGCTCCAATGTGAGGACTCCAGCCCAGACCTAGGGCCTGTTGCTAAGGTACATCTGCCCCTAGCAACCAGGCCACAAGCGGGTGGGGTATCTGGTGCGCAGAGGGTGGTCCTTCAGTGGGCAGAAGGCCTTGGGTCCTGGAGCCTGGCTAGATGCAGTTGCTAGGGAGAAGGCCTCCTTAGCAACCAGGCAGCAGCTAGGATGGCACTATGGGGGAGGGCAAGCCAGCCAGGTACTGCTTCAAGCTTCCTTGGTCTGGCCAGGCCAGGCCCCGTAGCTAAGGAGCAGCCCCCCTTAGCAACAAGGCTGCAGCCAAGATGGGGCCTCAGAACCCAGAAGAGGGATTGGGGGTGGGCAAACTGGGCAGGTGAGGATGGCCAAATTCCCTGGCCCCGTTGCTAGGGAGCAGCCCCCCAGCAACCAAGCTGCCAAAGGGGCTGGGGCTCTGGACTCCAGAGAAGGGCTCAGGTGGGTCCATCCCTCTGAGCCTAAGGTCTGACAGACCCTGTGGCTAGAACCCTTCCCTCCTCCACCGGCACTTCCCCCTTCCTGGGGACATGCGACCTCCACTCAATACTCCAGTAGATGTGGTGGGTTCCTCAGGTGGGACTCTGGTCTCAAGAGAGGGGACTCCTTTAACAACCATCTTCAGGGAGCAGGGAACTGGGGGGACAGATGATTCTTGTGCCTAATTTGGGGTGGGGGATGTCGGGTTGGCCTTCATGGGAAGGGGCTGCCTTAACTGCACAAAAGAGGGCGTCAGCCCCCCACTCACCTCCTTTGCCATTGTAGATATAGTTCTCCCAGAAACGCTCCTTGGAGAGGGAGGAGTGGAAGAGAAGGGTGAAGGCAGCAGTTCAGCTGGGATGTGACATTCACCCCCACCAAGCCAGTCCACCCCGATCTCTGGAATGCCAGGGAGGAGGAAGTTGAGGCCAGGACACCCCTCCCCCGGGGCCTGGGGAAGACAGAGGGCCCCAACTTCAGGGTCCCGAGGCCCTCACTGTCAGAGTGTTGTCCTCAAAGTACTCCCTCGCCTCTTCCCAGGAACATCTCTCCTCGCGACATTCCCGTTCCAGGTTTCCTGGTGTAAGCAGCTCCAGGTCCCAGTGATTGGCTCTTGGAATCCGGCTACGGCTACCCAGGAAGCTCTGGGCCTCTGGGGAGCCCAGGAAGACTTCTGGACCCAAAGATATGAAGGAAAGAAAAACAGAGGGGTCCTAAGGCTGGGGACATAAGGGGATAGAGAAGTATGGGGTCCTGGGGGAGGTGGGGGTTCAGCCCTGGACTCCTGGGGGAGGTGGGGACTAGAGGCAAGGGTTCCTGAGTCACAGGAAGGCAGAGGTCAAGCATCGGACACTGGTGCCTCCCCCGAACACCCACCTTGGTCTTGCTCCCCACTGGGTGAAGTATCCAGACAGGTGGTCAATCCTATGTACAGCAGCAGCAGAGAGGGCTGGCCCCTCATATTTTGTGGACACCTGGAACCAGGTGTGGTATAGACAACAGGTGCCTCAGCCCCTGGGGAAGGAGGCAAGATCTCCCTGCCTGACTCTCATCCATGAATGACAATAATAGCAGACACTTGGCTGTATTCTGTCCCAGACACTGTTTATCTTTCCCTATATCAACTCATTTTAGTTTTCATAGCAGTACTATTATTATCCCCATTAAATTTTTTTTTTACTTTGGATCATTTACACCAAATTATTATCCCCATTTTATAGAAGAGGAAACTGAGGAACAAACAGGTAAAATAACTTGCCCAAGATCACACTGTTTGTAGTGTCAGAGCCAAGAGTGAAGGCAGTGCGTCCCCAGAGACAAGAGCCAGAAGCAGGGAGCTTATCTCTTTCCCCACCGTCTCTGCAGCACCCAGTGCAATTTTTGGCACATAGTAGGTGCTCATAAACATGTCCATTGGTAATCCGGATTCCTTCCTTCCTGGCAATTTCCACTTATGCCTCTCTCTGTGCCCATTGCTACTTCCACCCACAGACAACAAAGATTACAGGAGAGGCAGTGGCAGGGGACTGTATATATTCTTGGGTCCAGGGGCAAGAGGGGGCAGGGGCTTGGACTCCTGGGCCTAGGGACCACAAAATTCTGGGTCTCTGAGAGGCGGGAAGCCAGGATGCCTGGGTCCCTAAGCCAGGCTCTGCCTACAGGGACATTCACTTACCTGCCCAGACCTGTGAGCACTGCCGCCCCCTCCTCCTCAGTTGGGGCCTCCTTGGCCAGCTGCAGCCAGTTGTGAAGGGGGGACAGGAAAGAGGGGAGGGGAGAAGAAGGAGGGGTGTCCCACTCCCTGTAACCAGGCCCGATCCCGGTTTCTGGCGGAGGGGCGGGGCTTTCGATTACCTACTCTGGGCGGGACTCAGGTAAGGGACAAAGTATTTAAAGGGACCTTAGGATGAAAGGCTTAAAGGCCAGAGCCCCATAGGGAAGCCAGGGTCTCCGACACCGTGGGGCACTTAGGGGATTGAATTTGAGCCTCCTCCTTGTCCCCCTGTCTGGTCTCTTACTCCCCTGGGAGCTCACCTTGTCAAGCTAGGGAAATAAATATCTGCGTCTCTAGATATCTAGAAACTGGGGGGAACAGTATGTCTTGGTCCCTGGGATAGCTGGGCGTGCTGTAGTAGTAAATCCCTGTTTCCTGAGGGTGACTTGAACGGCTTTGGCTTCCAATTTCTCAATTGCTCTGTCTATAAAATGGGAGCAGAGTTGTCCCCTCTCAATTGTCTCTAAAGGCGCAGCAGGAAAAGTGGATGATATATTTAAGGAATTGGGTTTCCCAATCTCTTGGAGAAGTGGTTAGTCCTTAAACTCAAGCTTGGAGAGACTCAAAGCCTGAGAATCAACCAGGAGATAGACTGCCCTGGAAAATGCCTAGTACATAGCAAGCGTTCCTCGTAGTCACACCAGTTTCAATAACCGGAACCTTCGAGTTGTCACTCACGTTTCCGGAGGGAGGAAAAGAAAAAGAGAGGACTTACCAAACCACGCGAGGCACCTCCGCCACTAGGGGCAACTCTACTTCCGGTATCTTCTGCCCGGCGGAAGTGGGCGGAGCGGAAGGGGAAAACAGTGCTTCTTTCCGGTGTAGAGGTACACTTGAAGAAGCGACTAAGCAACGGGCAGTTGTTTTTGAGGTGAGCTCCAGGCGGTGGCGGGATAGTGTTGTTGGGATCGCTTTCCCGCGGGCTAGAGACCTGGCGTCCCCAGGGAGACACGGGCAAGATGTCGGATTCCCGACTCCCTGTCAATCATTAACCGAGTTCTCCGGACGCCCCCGAGTTTGAAGCCAAACTACATCTACCAGCATCCTCTGGAGATAATCCGACGTCCATCGGGAAGTTCTCCTGAGAGTTGTACTTCCGCTGTACAGGGCGGTGGGCTGGTGGTCGCAAGGGTGGGAGGGGACTGGGACTTGGTCGTGGGGGGCCGTCTAAGAAGTGGGAGTTGCGGAGAGAACTCCTTTTCTGTCCTCAGTTTCCCATACGGTGATGGGAGGCTGGTTGGTACTGGATTATGCAGTCGCCCGCCACCGCCTTCTCTTTACCTTTTTGAACAGCCTCTTCCCTCTCGGAATGATGTAGGGTTTCACGTTTTCCTTTGTGGAGCGTTGGGGTCAGGCAGTCCTGGATTCACGTCCCAATTGTGCTGCTGATTCTGTGTGAACTTGGGCCTTGAAGCAGTTTTTTGTTAATGTTTTATTATGAAAATGGTCAAACATGTAAAAGTGAGAAAAGAGTATAAGATCTGTTGCCCAATTATTTTTACCATACTTGCCGAATTTTTTTAAAGCTTAAAGATATTAAAACAACTCCTAGGTATCATGACATTTTACCCCTAACCACTTCAGGATAGTCAAAAGACAAAATTTAAAAAAAGGCCGGGTGCAGTGGCTCACACCTGTAATCCTCGCACTCTGGGAGGCCAAGGCGGGAGGATTGCTTGAGTTCAGGAGTTCGAGACCAGCCAAAGCAAGAGCGAGACCCTGTCTCTACCAAAAATAGAAAAAAATTAGCCGGGCTTGGTGGTGCTCGCCTGTAGTCCCAGCTATTCAGGAGGCTGAGGCAGGAGGATCGCTTGAGCCCAGGAGTTTGAGGTTGCTGTGAGCTAGGCTGATGCCACAGTATTCTAGCCTAGGCAGCAGAGTGAGATTCTGTCTTAAAAATAAATGAAAAGTAAAATTTAAAAAATAATTTAAACATCTTAATTGGCTTCTATTTGCAATTCGAGAAGCAGGCAACACCTAATTCTGTAAAATAGAATGAGTATTCTGATGAATACTCATGAATTCTGAGAGATTATTCTACTCTTCTGAGTAGAAGAGTTGGTTCTTATAGACAGAAAAGGGCTGAGGAAAGCAGAAACAGAAAATGAAAAGCAGATTAGTTGTTTCAAGTTAAAGGTTAAAGTAGAGGAGACTTCCTTATCTTGTGGGCTAAAACTGGCCTCTTTGGGAGTTTGCTTATTATTTCTCTCTGTCCTGATTTCTCAGAAGGTCAGATAAACAACTTAGTTTGGGCTTAGAAGCATGGAACTTGAGCATGAGTGACTCCATTTTGGTTTGTTCTGTTGGGCCTAGTCCTGGAGCTCAGTCCAAATCAATGGCCTCCTATAATTTTTTTTTTTTTTTTTGAGAAAGAGTCTCACTGTGTTGCCTGGGCTAGAGTGCCATGGCGTCAACCTAGCTCACAGCAACCTCAAATTCCTGGGCTCAAGCGATCCTTCTGCCTCAGCCTCCCGAGTAGCTGGGACTACAAGCATGCGCCACCATGCCTGGCTAATTTTTTTATATATATTATTAGTTGGCCAATTAATTTCTTTCTATTTTTAGTAGAGACGGGGTCTCGGTTTTGCTCAGGCTGGTTTCGAACTCCTGACCTTGAGCGATCTGCCTGCCTCGGCCTCCCAGAGTGCTAGGATTACAGGCGTGAGCCACCGCGCCTGGCCCTCCTATAAATTTTATTTAACAGGATACATGTGTAAAAACCAGAAACATTGTCTTTTTTCTTGTTATTTTTTTTTTAGACAGAGTCTCATCTCTCTCTGTTGCCTAGGCTAGAGTGAGTGCCATGGCGTGGCGTGGCGTCAGCCTAGCTCACAGCAACCTCAAACTCCTGGGCTCAAGCAGTCCTTCTGCCTCAGCCTCTGAGTAGCTGGGACTAACAGGCATGTGCCACCATGCTTGGCTAGTTTTTTCTGTATATTTTTAGTTAGCCAATTAATTTCTTTCTATTTTTAGTAGAGACGGGGTCTCGCTCTTGCTCAGGCTGGTTTTGAACTCCTGACCTTGAGTGATCCTCCCACCTCAGCCTCCCAGAGTGCTAGGATTACAGGCGTTGAGCCACCACACCTGGCCAGGAACATTTTCTTAAGGGACCACAATACCATTATGACATTTTATAAAAACAACCGTTGTCCTAGACTATTTATTATCCATTAGGTGGTCCATATTCAAATCCACTGTCTCAAAAATGCTTTTATTTTTAACTATTGGTTTGTTTGAATCAGGATCTAGTTAAGTGTTTGCTGTTGTTGTTTTTTAAATCTCTCTTAATTTAGAACTGTCCCCCCTCCACTCCACCCTGTTTTTTTTCTTAGTGTAATTGATTCATTGAAGAAACTAGGTCAGTTATTCTGTGGAGCATCCCACCATCTGAATTTGTCTTTTTTCTTCTTTGTGGGCTCATTTTACTTGTTCCTTCATGCCAAGGATCAGCTAACTCCATTCTGCAGTCCAAACCCATGTCCTACACAGCACCTTTTTTTGTCTTTTAATCAGCTTTACTGGGATATAATTCACATAACATGTAGGTCACCCATTTAAAGGATACAATTGGGCCCAGCACAGTGGCTCACACCAGTAACCCCAGCAATCTGGGAGGCCAAGGTAGGAGGATTGCTTGAGGCCAGGAGTTTAAGACCAGCTTGGGAAAATAGTGAGACCCTGCCATTCCAAAAAAAATAATACTAAAGTATACAATTCATTGGTTTTTAGTATATTCATAGAGTTGTGCAATGATCACCATTATCAATTTTATTTATTTTTATTTATTTATTTATTTTTGAGACCAGGTCTCACTCTGTGACCCAGGCTGGAGTGCTATGGTGTGATCATAGTTTACTGCAGCCTCCAACTTTTGGCCTCAAGTGATTCCCCTGCCTCAGCCTCCCAAGCAGCTGGAACTACAGGTATATGCCATCACGCGAGGCTAATTTTTAAAATTTTGGTAGAGGTGGGGACTCGCTATGTTGCCCAGGGGTTGGTCTCAAACTCCTGACCTCAAGTGATCCTTCCACCTCAGCCTCTTGAGTCGCTGGGGTTACTGGCATGAGCCACCTCACTGGGCTAGAATGGTGGTTTTCCTATTATCTCATACACCCTGCACTTATTGTCTGAGCACTTTGGTTTTTATCTTGAGCCATGTCCAAGAAGCAGTTGAAGAGAGTGTCTTAATCAAAGTTCCATTTTGAAAAGCTCCCCTGAGCTAGTTTGTCAAGAACAGACTGAGGAAGAGATCAATTTTTCCAAGCCCCAACTTCCTCTTCTGTAAAATGGGGAGAACCTGGGGAGGGGTCATGAGGACCAAATATGTTCACATGTGGAAAGTGCTTCCCACAGGGCTTGAGTCGTAAGTGCTTGGAAGATATGATTACTTCTATTCTTTTAGTGCTTTGGTGATTAATACATTATTTGTTAATGTATTAATGTAATGGCTGGGTGATTAGCTCATTGATAATGCATCTTCCCCAGCCCTAGGGTTGTAGGAGGCTAACTGATCCTATTGTGACGTCTCTGAGACCTCCCAAGTGCCAGGCAATGCTGGGACCCAGACTGGAGTCCAACCCAGGCCCCACCATCCAGGGGCTCCTAGTGTGGAGGGGAAAATACAGGGGGATGGGGGGACTGTAGTGGATGTAATTCAGGGCATTGTCAAGTACAAACTAACTCATCCTGGAGAGTCAGGTTTCTCAGCAGAGGCATATCTTGATGGAGCTTGGGGAGGAGGAAGAGGACAGGACTTCCAGGGGAAGACAAGGCACACAATAGCAGTCCCATCCACTCCCAGAGTCCAGCACAGTGCTTGAGGTCGCCCACAGTCAGGTGGCACAGCGGTTGGTCAAGGCCACAGATGCTTGGCTCAAACTCAGATGCTTGGGTCAAACTTGGCTGCTAAAAAGTCCTTCTGTGCTGTGCTGTTTGCACTGCCTACCCAGTGCAACAGCCACTAGTCCCAGAAGGCTATGGAGCACTTTGATGTGTGGCCTGTGTGATTGAGGGACTGAATTTTTAATGTTATTTAATTTTAATTAATCTTAATTTAAACCAGTTATGGAAAACTTTTTTTTTTTCCATTCACACCAACTGGAAAGAAAGTTATGGGAAAACTTCTTAAGTCTGTTTGAAACAACAGGGATATGTGAATCTACATTTGTAACTAAATTTTCCAAAACCTAAATATGGGTCAAGTATCTCCAATGATAATTTAGCGTCTTAATTATTGAGATGTGGTGGAAGAGTAAAATATACTCTGGATTTCAAAGACTTTGCATAAAGAAAGAAACAGGCTGGCCTTTATTCTCAGATTGTGTGACCTGCCTGGGAGGACAGACAGTCATCACCTGGTTAAGAGGCAGGCTGGAGAGCCTGGCTGCCTGAGTTCGAATTTCAGCTCTGCCACTTCCCAGCTGTGGGATTCTTTGAGCCTGTTTCTTCCCCTGTAAAGTGGGGGTGATGGTGAACAATAGCTTATGTGTTGGTTGCTCCTGCTCTTTGGCTGTTGCCTTTTGAAATGCTAGTGACAGCAGATGGCAGTAGTTCTGTTTTCTATTTTGAAATTGGCCTTGCTGAGGAGACAGTATAGCCTGGTGGGTGAAGTTTGGCTTCCGGAGTTTCGAAATCCTGGCCCTGCCACCTGGCAGCTCTTAGACCCTTGGCCAGAGGTTCTCACCCCTTTTGGTCTCGGGATCTTAAATATTATTGAGAGGACTCCAAAGTGCTTTTGTTTATGTGAGTCACAGCGATCAGTATTTGCCATACGAGAAATTAAAGTGGAGACATTTTAAAAATGTCACTGGTGCTAGAATGCATATACCATAAAATTTGCCCATTGAAAGCATACAGAGTCAGTGGGTCTTAGTGTATTTCCTATGTCGTATCCATTACCACTTCCAGATTCCAGAACATTTTCATGGCCACTAAAATAAACACTGTGCCATTAGCCATCACTCCCCCACCTCCCCAGCCTGTGACAACCACTAATCTGCTTTCTGCCTCTATGATTTGCCTATTCTAGACATTTCATATCAGTGGACTCATATAATATATGGCCTTTTGTGCCTGATTTCTTTCATTTAGCATAATAAAAGAGACCTTTTTAAAACCCAAGAAAGAATGCACTAGCACACATTCAATTAGCTGTCAGAGGGATGACATCCTCACAAGTCACTCAGCTTCTAGAAAACTCCGCTGTACAGTCATGAGAGAATAAAACAACAGGCAGAAAATGTTTCAGTGTTATTGTGGAAATTATTTTGCGGATTCCCTAAAAATATCTTAGGGACCTCTGGGGTCCCTGGATCTCAGTTTGAGAACCGTGCCCTAGGCAGATGGCTCCACCTCCAAACCTCTGGTTGCCCGTCTGCAGGGTGGAGATGGCCATGGGCTTCAGAAGGTGGCTGAGCTTGGAGCATTGATGAGGTTGGGGACTTGGAGAGCTGACACGTGGTCAGGGATCGTGCGGTGTTCCTTGTGACTATTATTTATTATCACCCTGAGAAATGAAAAAAATTCTCCCTCTCTAGTTGTTCCTCTCACTCTTGGAGGGAAAATTCCCCATCCACATAGAAACCTCTGTTCTTGGCTACAAAACACCCAGCCAGCTCGTCCCTGGGAAAGCAGAGGCGCTCAGTGCCAAAAGCCACAGAGGGTCAAGGCAGTTGACAACTAAGAATAGAGTGGGGAATGTGTCGGTGAGGAGGTCAGTGTGACCTTCGTTGAGTGGCAGTTAGGGGGCTGGGGACCGGGTGGCAGGTGAGCGAGGGGAGGCAGCAGGTGCTGGACGCTTACTCAGAAGCTTGGGGTGGGGGGAGTCGGAGGAGGGGCCTGGTGGAAGGGGACTGTGGGTCAAGTGGGGACGTTTCATCAAGGTCAGCTTCTGCAAGCAGCACTGTGGCCGCCTTGGGGCACATTCACCAGGAATGGGCAGGAGGGGACTTTCTAGGGTAGTAGAAATGTTTCTTAGTCGGGGTGGTAGTTACCAGCGTGTACACATTTGTCAAAACCCATCAAACTGTTAGAGTCTGTGCTTTTATTCTGTGTAAATATCCCTAAAAACAAAACTGGCTTCTGAGGAGAAGACGCCGGTAGGGGGAGAGAGAGCTCTATAGGTCACTCAGAGAGGTTTGTGTTTCAAGTTTTGAATGTGAAAAGCAAGCTTTTTAAAATAACCAGAAGGGGGCGATAAAGATGAAGTTGCTTCTATAGTTGGGGTAGGGGGCTTGGTTGCACTCCTGGGTCCCAACTTCTGGCCTCCTTGCAGCCTGCTTGAGAACAGGAGACAGTCTTTCCTGAATGCAGCTGCTCTAATATGTGTGACGTGTAGCTGTTCTTTGCAATGTATCATTTTTATGCACCTGTAGATTTCATTTACACACATGGTATTGATTTTTATTTTATTTCTCATGTTTTTCACCCAGCATTATGATTTTAAGATCCACCCATGATGCTTAGCACTCACGATGCTAGTCTGTTGCATCTCGAGCCTGGGTAGTCTCTCATCATGGTCAGTTACCGCGTTTGAGTACATTCGGTGGCCTATGACTCCCCTCCAGTGTAAATAACACCACTATGAGCATCTTTATACCCGCTCCTTTGGGGGTAGTTCTGGGAATGACTTTGGGGCATATTACATGCCCAAGTTCAGAATCACATACACTTTGTCAGAGTACCACCAGCCTGTGTTCCAGGACGGCTGAGCCTGTCCACACTCCCCCGAGCATTGCCCGATGGTTCCTACGACCCCCACAGCCCCACCAAACCTTGGTCTTCCCCAGCTTTCAAAGTCTCACCTGTCAGCTTGATAGATGTAAAATAGCATCTCACTGTAGTAGAGAGTTTGAGCATGTCTTCTATGCTTGTTAGGCTTCTACATTTCTTCTGCCTCTTCATGTCTTTTGCTCATTTTTCTAGTAGGGTAGCTGGGTTTTTTTCCTGTTGATTTGCTGGAGTTCTGTGTATAGTCAGTTCTGCTATACCACTTGTTTTGAAAAGGCAAATTTATTCCAGTGCAATTGATATGTTAAGGAACAATTTGAGCATCATGTGAATTTCACATTTGCTTATGAGCGTCCATGAGAAAGACTGGGCCAATCTAGGAAACTGCACTCCATGGAAATGGGTGTGTAGGAATACACAAAGCACACACACACACACACACACACACACGAGCCCCACGTATCTGCCACTGCCTCAGCTCCCCCGTGTGTGTTAGGAGCCACACCCGTCCACATCTGGTATAAGAACTTTCTGTTAGATTTCAGATAACCCTCCTTCCGCCACCTCACAATGACACACAAGATGTCCCCCTTTTCCAGTGTTGGTTTCCACAACAAACTTCAAACTTGACTTGTCAAGATCAGATGCCATGTGTTTTGGAGTGTGGAAGTATTTCTTAACCATTTAACGTGTATAAAACCGTCCTCCCCTTTTGTGTTAGTTTCCTGTTTTTTCTTATTTTTTATTTTATCTTATTTGTAATTATATTTATTTATTTTTTTTAGAGATAGAGCCTCACTCACTCTGTTACCCAGGCTGAGTAGCCAGGACTACAGACAAGTGCCACCACGCTTACTAATTTTTTTTTTAATGTAGAAACTGGGTCTTGTTATGTTGCCCAGGCTGCTCTCAAATTCCCAGCCCCTCAACCAATCCTCCCACACCTCCCAAAGTGCTGGGATTACAGGCGTGAGCCACTGTGTCCAGCCTGTCTTTTTCTTTGAGCATCACTGACAGGATTTTGGAGTGTTGTGCTGTGATCCTTTTTTCTCCATAAGCCCTGTGGTTTTGACTGCGAGATCTTGCATATCACCGTGATTTCTAGGAACACATGCAATATAGTAGAACTGCCTATTCTAGATGTTCATCCCTTGTTGATTGTAAATGTTACAAATGTCTTCTCCCAGTCTGTCACCAACACCACATTTTCTGCAGCGCAGTGCTGGAGGTGCCACGCTGACCTGGGCACAGGTGGGTGTCAGTCACAGGAAACTGTGTGGCAAAGGTGTGAGAAATGGCTTTCCCATGATGTTTAGGTATATCGACCTGTACAGTCTATATGGACAACTGCAAATTCTAACCAAGGCCAGGGGCGGTGGCTCACGCCTGTAATCCTAGCACTCTGGGAGGCCAAGGCGGGAGGATCGCTTGAGGTCAGGAGTTCGAAACCAGCCTGAGCCAAAGCGAGACCCCGTCTCTACTAAAAATAGAAAGGAATTAGCCAGACAACTAAAAATATATAGAAAAAATCAGCTGAGCATGGTGGCACATGCCTGTAGTTCCTGCTACTCAGGGAGGCTGAGGCAGGAGGATCGCTTGAGCCCAGGAGTTTGAGGTTGCTATGAGCTAGGCTTGATGCCACAGCACTCTAGCCTAGGCTACAGAGGGAGACTCTGTCTCAAAAACAAAACAAAACAAAACAAAAAATTCCAACCAAATTTTAAATGCAAATGTCCTTCAAGCCAGTGATTCCACTTTTAAGGATTTATCCCCCAGATACCCTCATGCATGTGCGGAAGTACATTGGGTACAGAGCCGTTTGTGGCAGCTCTGTGATATGGATACGGATGTCTGTCTGCAGGTGTTAAAGGCGGTACATCCTTGCGGGGACAAGTCTGCAGCCACATCCAGACTGAGGACGTGCGTGATGGGCTGATGGGGGGTGATCGCCAGGATGGAGTGGGGGTTTCCTCCACTGTTAATTTCTTTTTCTAACATGTACATGGAAGTACAGAAAGCATAATTGTCAGGCCCAGTGGCTTTTCAGAGCGAACACACCCATGTAACTAGCACTCAGATCAAGAAACAGAACTTTCCCAGCCTCCCGGAGGCCACCTTGTACCCCCTTCCAGTCACTTCCACCCCACCCCCACCCCCCAGGAACCTAACTTGTGATGTCGTGATTACTTTTGTGAGTTTTTGAACTTCATATGATTGGAATCACTTGGTAAGGTTTCTTTTGTATCTGACGTCTCTCACACACATGGTGTTTGTAAGATTCAGCCATGCTGCTGGTGTGACAATAGCTTGTTCTTTCTCATTGCTGGCTGTTTCCATTATGTGACTATGTCCCAGTTTATCTGTCCCACGTTTATGGGCATTTGGGCAGTTTCCAGTTTATGAGCTATTATGAACAGGGCAGCTCTCAATACTGTAATGTGTGTCTTGTGTTGAGCAGAGGTTCACCCTTCTGTTAGGTACAAACGTGGGAGCGGAATTGCTGGCTCATAGGGTTGGCATATGCCAGACTTTAGTAAATAGTAACAGTTGGTTTCCAAAGTGGTTATACCAGCCTACTCCCACACCCCAGCAGTGGACGAGGGTTCTAGTAGTTCCACATGCTCACCTGCACCCATCTGTCTAATTGTAACCCTTCCAGTGGGTATGTAGAGGGATCTCAGTGAAGTTTTAATTTTCATTTCCCTGATAACTGTATTGCTGTCCTATTGCTGCTATAACAAATTGCCAGAAACTTAGTGATGTAATATCACACCTCACGCAGCCTCTGGAAAACTCCACTATATACTTGTAAGAGAATGAGAATGAAAAAGGCAAATAATGCCTTAGTATTATAAGAGTTTTGATCTTGTAGACTCCGTAGAAATGTTTTAGGGGACCACAGAAGCCTAGGACCACATTTTGAGAACCACTGATCTAGAAGAATATTTTGACTCTTAGGGTTTAGGAATCATGGGTAATTTAAAAAATGAATTTCCTATCCATATATATATATATATATACATTTTTTTTTTTTTTGAGTTAGGGTCTCACTCTGTCACCCTGGCTAGAGTGCAGTGGCACGATCATAGCTCACTGCTACCTCAAACTCCTGGGTTCGAGCAATCCTTGTGCCTCAGCCTCCTGAATAGCTGGGACTACAGGTGCACGCCACCATACCTGCCCAACTTTTTCCATTTTTGGTAGAGACGGGGTCTTGCTCTTGCTCAGGCTGGTCTCAAACTCTTGACCTCAAGCAATCCTCCTGCCTTGGCCTCCCAGAGTGCTCGTATTACAGGTGTGAGCCACCGTGTCTGGCCCCTATCCATATTTTTTTCTTGTAGAGAAATAACACAGGATGATTGCTAAAATATTTTTGAGCATAAAAGCCATGAGGTTAGATTAAACGGGTGGCAGGGAGGGAACTGGAACGGAAATATAAGTTCAAAGAGAAAAACAGGACATGTAAAATTTCCTGCTGTTGAAGCAGAGCTTTTTCTTGCAATTTTTAAATAGATGATGGTAGGTATCAAATCATTACAATATTTAGATTCCATTAGCTACAGGTTTACATTGCTGGAACTTATATCCTTTGCAACTGTTTAAGCTTAGGAGAATTTTTATTTATTTATTTATTTTTTGAGACAGAGTCTCAGTCTGTCGCCCGGGCTAGAGTGCCCTGGCGTCAGCCTAGCTCACAGCAACCTCACACTCCTGGGCTCAAGAGATCCTTCTGCCTCAGCCTCCCAAGTAGCTGGGACTACAGGCATGCGCCACCATGCCTGGCTAATTTTTTTTCCTATATATTTTTTTTTAGTTGGCCAATTAATTTGTTTCTATTTTTAGTAGAGATGGGGGTCTCGCTCTTGCTCAGGCTGGTTTTGAACTCCTGACCTTGAGTGATCCTCCTGCCTCGGCCTCCCAGAGTGCTAGGATTACAGGTGTGAGCCACTGCGCCCGGCTAACTTAGGAGAATTTTTAGATGGCAATTTAGAGATGAGTGAGGTATGTGTATAATTTTACTAAATCCTTTTAAGGTACAAAAAAGCATGCAGGCAGCTAACCTGGCCTGCCTCCTGTCCCCACCCCCCACTACTTACTGGCCAAGGACCCCTGGTGAAGCCTGCCCAGCCTCTGTGGGCCCAAGGGTTTCTGCACTTAAAAATGGGCTTCCTTTCCACAGACCCACTCAGTGAAAAAAAAAAAAAAGGGGGCTTCCTCCCATTCCAGCAGCTGTAGCTAAAATATAAGTAAAAATACAGAAAAAGGGGGGGAGGACTCCCTACCTCACACCATACACAAAAATGAACTCTAAATGTAAAATCTGAATTATAAAACTCCTAGAAGAAAATGTAGGAGTAAATCTGCATACTTTGGGATTACGGATGTCTTCTTAGATATACCACCAAAAGCATAATCAATAAAAGAAAACATTAGGTAAATTAGACTTCGTTGAGTTAAAAACTTGTGTGTGGCAAGGGACACCATCAAGAAACTAAAAAGAAGCCGGGCACAGTGGCTCACACCTATAATCCTAGCACTTTGGGAGGCTGCGGCTAGGAGTTCGAGACCAGTCCATGCAACATGGGGAGATGCTGTCTCTACAAAAATAAAAAACTTAGCCAGGTGTGGTGGCGGCGTGCTAGTCATTAGGGAAATGCGTATCAAAACCACAATGAGGGCCGGGCGCAGTGACTCACACCTGTAATCCTAGCACTCTGGGAGGCCAAGGCGGGCAGATCATTTGAGCTTGGGAGTTTGAGACCAGCCTGAGCAAGAGCGAGACCCTGTCTCTACTAAAAATAGAAAGAAATTAATTGGCCAACTAAACATATATAGAAAAAAATTAGCCAGGCATGGTGGCGCCTCGAATGCCTGTAGTCCAGGCTAGAAGTATCATTTGAGCCCAGGAGTCTGAGGTTGCTGTGAGCTAGGCTGATGCGACGGCACTCTAGCCTGGGCGACAGAGTGAGACTCTGTGTCAACAACAACAACAACAAAAACACAATGAGATACCAGTTTGAATTAATTAGGCTGGTCAGCATACAAAAGACAGATAGTCACAAGCATTGTTGAGGATGTAGAGAAATTGGAACCCTCAAGCATTGCTAGCGTGACTATAAAATGGTTATAAAATGCTGTGGAAAACAGTTTGGCAGTTTCTCAAAAAGTTAGACATAGAATTACCACATGACCCAGCAGTTCCACTTGTACATATATACCCAAAAGAATTGAAAACAAGTGTTCAGACGAAAACTTACATATAAATGTTCCTGGCAGCACTATTCACTTTAGCCAAAATGTCAAAGCAACCCAATGCAACTGAAGAGTGGATAAAAAAAGTGTGACATATCTATACAATGAAATGCTGTCCAGACATAAGGAGTGAAGTACTCATGCAGGTGACAAAGTGGGTTAACCTTGAAAACATACTAAGTGAAATAAGCCAGATGTAAAAAGGACAAAGATTGTAGGATTCAATTTATATATCCAGAAGAGGCAAGTCTGTAGAGACAGGAAGTAGATTAGTGGTTGCCTTGGGGTGGGGATGTGGAGAGAGGTTTCTTTTGGGAGCAATGAAAATGTTCTGGAATTAGATAGTGGTGATGGCTGCACAACTCTAAATGTACTAAAACCGCTGCATTATGTACTTTAAATGGATGAATTTTATGATATGTGAATTACATCTCACTAAAGCCACTTTAAAAGGGGAGATTGGGGTGATGATCAAAGTATCAAAGGTATCAATGTAGCATGGCAGAATGTTGCCAGTTGGACCCAGGCGATGGGTACATGGAGGTTCCTTACACTATTGTGTTTACTTTGTATCTGTTTGAAGACTTCCAGAATAAAAAGGGTTTTGTTCTTGTTTTTTAAATGAGCTCCAGCCCAGGGGCTGGGATCTTCCCTTCCTCCGCTACCTGAGTGGGAGTTCGGGTGTGGCAGCTCTTCTCCTAGGAATAGAATTTGCGCTCTGACGTGCCCTCTGATTGGCTGCTCCAAGACCCAATCAGAGCCAATCACTAGATCTAATCACTGATTGGGTCAAGCTGGGCCTATCACTGGGCTGGCCCACCCCTTGGCCTCAGTCCAGACCTGCAGAAATAGGGTTAGGGAAGGTGAGTTCGTCAACAATCGTGGCCCCCTTACCTACACCCTAACGCTAGAAGTCACATCTGCCTTGGGATCCTTTTTCCCCTTTATTAAATGGCACAGTCGCCACCCCAGCTAATCAGAGTTAGTAGTGGGGTTCGAACCCTGGTCTCCTGCTCCAAATAATTAATTATTTTGTTCTTAAAGGTTGCGTTTTAGTATATAAATGAGTTCAGGTAAGTCTTGAAAGGGGACTTTATGAAGGGGACATGGTGCATGCCCTCACCCCTACCCCCGCCCCAGCTTTCCCATTGATGGGGAGCAGATCAGCTATGAGGGCCATAAAAGTCTTCCCTGGGCCAGCTGCCTCTGGTCACTGCAGCCCTGCAACTGTCCCTTCCTCCCCCAGGATGACGCGACACGGCAAGAACTGCACTGCGGGAGCCGTCTACACCTACCATGAGAAGAAGAAGGACACAGGTATAGGGCTCGAATGTGTCTCCATCTCACCATCTCACTTTGTGCCTCTGGTTTTCCTTTCTGTGTGTTCCTGTCCCCCCGCCGCCCCACACACAGCCCACGAACACGCTCATGGTCATGACCGTGTAGTTAGCAACCCACATGCTCCGGTGCCCCCATGTGTGGGGCACTTCGTCCTGTGCCTTCCACACAATAACTCCCTTACTTCTCCCAACAAGGCAACAGGGAGGGTTGATGCTGCCATGTTCCAGAAGAAACTGAGGCCCAAAGAGGTATAGGCCTTTGAGGTTGCTCACAGCCAAAGGGTCAAGGGGAGTCAGCCCTCAGTGACAGGGCCTATCTGTCACTTACTCTCTGGGGATTAACACTCCCTGCGGGTTGTGAAGCCCCTGTCCCCAGCATGCAGACACACAGCTCTTGACTGCCTGTTTCTCTCTTAGTCCTCCCACCCCCACCCCTGAGTTCTGTCTGCCCCTCTCTCTCTGGCTTTGGAGAGGGACATATCTCCTGCCCCTTCACCCCTCCATCACTCTGCCCTTCTCCGTCCCCAGCGGCTTCGGGCTACGGGACCCAGAACATCCGACTGAGCCGGGATGCCGTGAAGGACTTTGACTGCTGCTGCCTGTCACTGCAGCCCTGCCACGATCCTGTCGTCACGTGAGCTGAGAGCAGGGTGGGGAGGGGCAGGACAGGAAGGGCAAGTGCCCCACACAGAGAAGGGCTGCGTGAATGGTTCTGGCGACTTGCACGTCCAAGGTGCCCTGGGCAGGTGATTTAACCTCTCAGAGCCTCAGTGTTCTCATCTGAGCCATGGGCATGATCCTAGCATCTGTTTCACAGTGGGTGCAAAAGAATATATTTGGAATAGGAACATTGGAACATTGCCTGGACCCTAATAACAGCTCATGTTGGGGAGCACTTACCATTACCTGCCTCTGATGGTAGGGTAAAAGCTCAAAAGTGCTTAGGCCAATGAGTAAACATGTCCTCAACTAATGGAATATTTTATAGAGATAGTGATGAGAGTAGGCTGTTGTTCAGGGTCCCCAAGACCACCTTCAGTTTCATTATTTCCTAGAAGAACTTATAGAACTCACCAAGGCTGTTATACTCACAGTTAAAATCAGAAAAGGAGAAAGGTGCATGGGGCAGACAGAGTCCAGTAGAGACCAAGTATAAACTTCCAGCTGTCCTGTGAGTCACATGGACAGTGCTCAATTCTCCCAGCGATGTGTGACAACACATACAGAGCATTGCCAACCAGGAGCCTTGGTGCCCAGGGTTTTTACTGGGGGTTGGTCACATAGACATGGCTGACTGCCCAGGTGGCTGACCTTAGTCTCCAGCCCCTCCAGAGGTCAGCTGTCACCATAGGTAGCCCCAGGCCCCAGGTAAACAGAGATACTGTTATCAGACAGGACATTCCAGGGGCTTAGAAATTGTCTCCCAGGAGCCAGTCAAGGGCCAGTCCTTTCTTTGGAATGTGCAGGGTTTGGACAACCCAGGCCTGCTGAGTTAACCCCTTACTGTACAAGACCTTCCCTACACAACGCAGCATCCTTCCCAGCCACGAGAATGAAAACAGTGTGGTCCCAGCTCAAGAATTCACTTCAGGCTGGGCGCAGTGGCTCACGCCTGTAATCCTAGCATTCTGGGAGGCCAAGGCAGGTGGATCGCTCAAGGTCAGAAGTTCAAAACCAGCCTGAGCAAGAGTGAGACCCCGTCTCTACTATTAATAGAAAGAAATTAATTGGCCAACTAAAAATATATAGAAAAAATGAGCCGGGCATGGTGGCGCATGCCTGTAGTCCCAGCCACTTGGGAGGCTGAGGCAGAAGGATTGCTTGAGCCCAGGAGTTTGAGGTTGCTGTGAGC